>CAAKHB010005499.1:116368-143380 GCA_901007665.1 Aeoliscus strigatus | reverse complement strand
GACAAATCATAAGGGGTCAGTGGGGTACAATCACATGACTCACAGTCATGAATCTGTAAATATAATGAAGTATTTGTCAATAATATTATACACAAATATTATATATATATATATATATATATATATATATATATATATATATATATATATATATATATACTATAGTTATCAATCTGAATAACTTATTTAAGCTGTGACTTGTCTCAACAAGCTGCTAGAGAGTATTCTGTACTCATTCCTTTTTGGTGCTGATCTGTACAGCAAATCCATGCATGCATTATCTGTATTCAGAACCAGTTGTCTTGAAGGCTGTCATGAACCAGAACCAAAACTCATCCCTACAGCAAATGCAACACAATACAATACAACACGCATAGGATGTAGAGGCTAAACAGGGCTACAGCCGAAGAGGACCACACTCAACACAGATAGCCATCTTTGGGCTGGGCGTTCATTTCTTTCTTTCGAAACAAAAAATAAATATCATTTCTTATGTTTTGTAAGTTCACAATTGCTCCTGCTGCTGGTTAACCATTTTTCCCTGTGAAATCTAATACTTACTGCCACATGGAGGTTGTGAGGTGAAGGGTTCCAATGTGTAACTTGACCGCTAGGAGTCACCACTTTCTCAACAGTGTGTCTTTAAATCAACTATGTCAAGAAGTTAATTTCCATCCTCCCTGCCTTTTTTTAAATTTTCTGAATGTGTTGGGTTCATAATGGGGCCATTGACCAGCTTAAATTCACCTCACACTCCCACTGACACCTGCAACAACCCTATAAATTGGCAGGCAACAGCATTTTAATTTACTGAGTCGTGAAGAGTTCATAAATCTTGTGCAAGCTGGCCAATAGTGCAGCACTCAGGTCACAGAAGTGAGAAGGCCACTCCAGAGGCACACTTTTTTTTCTCACAAAGTAATATATTTTTTTATTGTATTAAGTACATTTCAACATATTGATTCATGTGGGTTGACCATAAATGAAGAAAGGACAAAGTAATGTAAAAGAGAACAGATTAGCTGTCTGGAAATGAATGTCAGAAAGGACTATTTCACAAGCACTGATATGATACACACCACTCACTCATATCCTGTCTGCTTTCTTGGCTGTAAAATTAAAGCCTGTTGGGACCACAAAGAGAAAGTCTGTAACTCTTGTGACCTTGCAGTCACATGGGCAGCAGCACCAATGTGTTAATGAAAGTAACACATACTCAGCTCAACCTGAAACCTGACGCTTAAGCAAATACATACAAATCACTCCCACAGTGTGTCCAACACCCCACGTCCACAGTGCCTGGTCTCAAAGACGACATGGGAAAAAGCAGTTCCCTCGGCCTTACTGGTAAATACACCTGTATATTTATGATTTTATGCAAACATCATGTAAATATTGCCACAAAGTTGGACCCTGCTGGCTGTTGGTGCCACCAGACATTTCAAGCATCACACAAAGACCTCTCTGTTATGCGAGCGTTCACACATGCACTCACACTGGAACACTATGCCCTCAAACGCCAGCAAAACACACATACATACATACATTGTGCTATTAATACTGCATTGCCCCTTTCTGTGTTTGCACAACAAACTTCACTTTTCATAATGCATGACTCTTGATATTTCAAATAAATATTTCCATTTTTTCTTTTTACAGGTGGATTTACTTTTATTATTTACGTCTGACAGTGTGGAGTGGTCACGCCTTAGGTGCCAAGCAGGCCTTTTTCTGCAAACACAAGCCGAGAATGTGTGTTATCAGCCCATGTGCTTGTGATTTCACCATTTTCAACTGTGTATGCGGGGCTGAAAGTTGCTGAGGTCTGGGCCTGTTGTCGGCACAACCATCAACAGGGACCCAAAACCATTGATAAAAGACAAGGTGTGCATTCTGCTGACTTGATGAAGTTCAACACTAAACAGCATGTTCTCCTCAGAGACAAGTTTATACAACCAATTATGTTTCAAATTTAATGTTTGTTCGAAGGAGAAGTTAAAGGTTGTGGGAATTCTTATCTTGCCAAAAGTAACATGAGAGGGTACCACCATATATTAATAATGCTCCAATAAACAGATTGTTAGTTTAGCATAAATCATAAAACAAGGAGAAACACTTCTCTTTTGTTTATTTCAGCTGCATACTCTTTGTGTAACACATCATCATCATCAAAATACAGAGAAAATATTAATCGTAATACAAAGTGGTTGTGAATGATGACAATACCATTACATTTCACAATAACAACAGATTTTTCTTTCAGCATTTGCGCTGATAACACGCATGAACATTACTTTGCCCAGATATTATATTATCTATTACTGTATTTAGTAGCTACCATGATTTATGTCCAATTGAGGAACCATTGCACAACTGAGAAATAATTTAAAACGTAATTCCACAAATGGGAATTGTAACTTGAGTGTTGCTGCCGTTTCTGTTGTGATAAAACAAAAGTGATAACCTAGCTGGGAACTTAGGAGTGAAGATGGGCAAGTTTCAGTCCTTTCATTGAACACCTGGTGAGCTCTGTTTCCAGTCTATGCTAAGCTAGGCTAATTAAGAGGTTTGAACAAACCTTCATACTTACTAATTTTCTCATGAAAATCCTCAAAATGTAGCAAATTCCATTTGTGTTGTTCTATACGTCGTTCCCGAACAACCTGAGAGCAGGTACAGACTTCCTCTGCAGCCTCTCGAGTCCAGGATGTTGTCTCGCCTCAGGTGCTTTGGTGGTTGTTCTGCTTATCCAGACAAAATTGAAATGAGACCATTTGTCTCTTTGCAGGTTCTCCCAGGCACATTCCACCAGTTATGCCAGTCCTGGGGTGTGAGGAGAAGACTGGAAATGTCTCCAAATTCCAGTGGACGTGTATGTTCATCTGATCAGGTAACGGTACTCTTTCATTCTGAGGAATGTTACGACAGGATCCTGCACTTCTTTAGCACATTTTCAGATTTGTGTAGTATTAATTTCTTCTATCACTAGAGATGGACTGGTGTGAACAGCCATGTTCTATCAACAGTAGAAGACATACTTTTCATGTTTTTTTCATATGTATTCACTTAAAACTTAGATATTGGACACACCTCTTTCCTTCCTCAGTAGGCAAAAGTCCAAAGAGGCCCAGCTTCATGACACTTCTCAGCTCCTGTGTTCATGTGGTCCAAATTTGCTGTTTTATTGCCAGTCTGTTCTCTGGGTTTGGCTACAAGTTCTTGCACTCACACAAAGGTTCTGAGATCATATTTGGATGACAGTGTAACGATCCTCTTGAGCACTGGGTCGAAGAGGTAATTGGCAGTTTGCTTTCACATTAACCAAATTTCTTTTTTTTTTCTTGCTGTTTTTAGGGTTTCAATTACTTACTTACATATTACAACCGGCATGTGGTTCCAGCACTAGAAACTTAAGAAGGTCACTCTGCTTGAATGTGTTCATCATTGCAGGGGGTTGTAGGATGGGTGGAACAGTGTCCAGTAGATGGTAGTAGTGGGTAATACTAAAACAGAAACCTTCACTGCAGAGGGATATTTGAATGTTTAATTCTTGAATTTAGGTAAAATAATTTTAAAATTGATGTTGGGTTTCCATGAATGCTGATGTCAGTCATAATCTTAGAGATAAAATGTTTCAAACATTACACCCACAACCTCGAATCTGTAAGTAAAGTATTGTACATTCAAGGTGATACTTTTCTTGTGTGTGTGTGTGTGTGTGTATGTGTGTGTTGATTATATATTTGGAGAAAGTTGTATCATGGTGGTGATAAACATTTATTCACAATAGTTATAGCAACTATATCCTGTTACAATAACCGGGAACAAGGTAGAGAAGGATCTATTAACGCCACATACATCAGCGGTTTTAGTCTAAAGGTTTCAACACCAGTAGAAATGACCTTATTATTCCATAATACCAGGACCTCCATCAGAGTCTGCAAATCAGTGTCACTGTACAGACTGACTGTCATTCAAAAGTGTGTATTTCATGAGGTGGAATATAATTTCAATGACTGAGTAATGATGATTAGCATATAATTAATAAAGTTAAACACACTTTTTACACAGAGATCAGCCACTGAAGCGATGTTCTAGATGAGTCATACTGTTATTCAACACAGAGTAAGGGATAAGAGACCTTTGAGGCATCGTTTGAAGTGTTTAAAGTCAAATTAGGGTGGTATCATCAAAGTGTTCTATGCTATTTCCGTGGAATATGTCCACATTAATAAAGATAAAAATGGTCTGCTCTATCAGTATACTTCAGGATATGTGTATTGAAATAAATATTTTCCAAAAAAAAGTTTATTATAAAACAAAAATGACTGCCGACAGGGATGTGTAGAATCAAAAGTATTACATCATCACTTATTTGAAAATGTTGTTAACAATGTACTATATATGTGGAAAATGTTTGATTCACTGCAAAGATTGATGTTCAACAACAGAAAACTCATCTTCTCCTTAGCTCGGACTTCCTCATTGTGCCTCACTAGTGAATGTGTAGACAAAGAACACACAATAGAACGGTGTGTTTTCATAAGTTAACAATTTCCTCTGTGAATGAAAACACACACAGGAAAACTAAATTCTTCATACCTGTTACCAAACCCACATATCTCAAAGCTTAAGTCCAGTCAAGCTCATATTCTTCCAATTTTCTTTAAAGGCAGTAAATCCAATTGATACCGGTCCTAACTAAGATAAAAGAGGCCGTTTTTTTGGCCTGATGTCATCTCAAACAGTAATGAAATTGTCTCAGTGGGGGGATCTGGTAAAGTTTCAACACAGATGAAATTTACTGACGGTATTTCTGGATACAAAGTTTTCAAAATGTTTTGAACAGATGGTTTTGAACAGATATGTGTTCAAGTTCTGTCAGATGCCACAGATTCAATTAAAAAAAAAACAACAAACACAGGATGCGTCTGAAATAAGTGGAGAAAAATAGACACATCAGCTAAAAACATACCTTCTTTAAACATTCTAATATTATTTTGCAGTGTGTTTCAGTGTGACTAAATTGTCAACAGGATTGTTTCCAGGAGTTCATAATGAAACACAGATCATTTCATCACAGCATAAACTAATAAAGTAGGACAAACAACAGCTCACGAACATAATCAAACCTGACGACAAGTGACAGGCGAGCATTAGCTGCATTTCACAAAATTATCGTTTAACTCTCCAGCAGGGCTAAAAGTCGTGTTTGAAAGGGCTATGAGTAGTTCATGGAAGCGATTATGAGGCCGGCCTGTGGCCCTGTGAAGACCCTAACAGGGACTCAAGGTCGGAGGTCACACAGACCATTAGCAGCCTCATTATGGCGTTTCACTTCACATTTGCATGCTGCAGAAAGAACAGAACCAGAGCTGCAGCTGAAACAAAGACAAGATTAGGTCTCTCAAAGCCATGAGGAACATTCTGCATGTGTGTGTCTCTAAGAGCATTAACTACTCGCCGTCACTTCCTCGCTCCTCATTAGAGATCTATCTCTGCAGAGAGCGAGCTTTAGGTGGCAGCTGAATACACCCCAGACTGAAATTCATCATAATCCAGTTGATCTGTGAGCTCCGGCAAACTTGATTTCACTGATAGCTCTGTTTACGGAGGCTTAGACGTGCCATAGAATGTGTCAGAAAGTAATGGTTGTTTTTAAAGAGTTCAGGGTAGAGTTACTTTTATTAGCCAACAATAGCAGCCAGTGATCATACGATCCTCTTGATGTGTTTGGCTCTTGTGATAATTTCACCAAAGATGTAAGATGGGTTTCGTCATCACAGCAGAGCTCTCTCTCTCTTGTCTCTGGTGGAGTTGGTTTAGATGGAGAACTTATCTGTTTCATACTCATTGGCGGATGGGGGATGGTGTGGGGACAGGAATTTTATCCGCCTCACTTCTTCATGACTGCTTGTGTATTGGTGTGTTACGCATGCACACACACACACACACACACACACACACGCTCAAGCAGACAAAGCCTGTTGAATGGTTTGTGAGTCTAATGGTCCTTCCTCTGGGGCACTTTTAATTGTTTGGTCATCGTCTCCATGCTCAGTGTGTCACAGTCAATAAAGCCACATTAGAGGAGACAGGAGGTGAGGGGTGAGGGGGCCGACACAGGGGGTTAGGACCCTGGCGTGGAGAGAATATAAAGTGTCTAAACCCTCCCAGAGTGACATTCTCCTGCTATCAGTGCTCTGCGGAGGACAGGCTGTCACTGTGGCCCATTGTGAGGCCAATGACTCATTCTTACTTGTGGAGCAACCTGAAAAAAGTCCCAGGGATTTCAAAAAGTGGGGAGAAACCTCCTGTATGCTTCAGCAAGCTGCACTTGCTTGTGTGTACACCAATTTTGAATCAGAATAGGCTAACGGCAGCCCAAAATGATACCCTTCATTTAGCCATACAGATCCAAACCTCACATAATTCTTCATCAGATATCATTTACCTCTCCCAAACCATATAATTTTTGGTAACCTTTGCTAATGCGCGCACAAAAATAACGCTGAGCCTTCAAGGCAGAAAACAAACCAAGCAGAGATTTAATATGGCTCATATGTTTGAGCAAAGGGCTTTTACATGCATGGCTGCAGTCCTTTATTTGATGTAATGTGCTTTTAAGCTGCCGTCAGTGATAGCCATAACATGTCACCAGAACCAAGGAAGTGTGTGATGGTGACTGCGATAACCTCGCTCTGTGGCTGAGTTGCTCCGATCCCTGGTCTTAACTGTCACCTCAGAATCTGCAGACCACCAAGCTAGTTCTCCTGACCTTGCCGTGACCTGCTCCACCTCACTGCCGTGAACTCTGCTCACCACACACCCACCTATCTATCTCATGCAGGCCTGTCCAACGTTCCACACGCACGACACGTTATTCACATGTAGCTTTTATCCTCAGCTCTTTCATTTTTAGATGCTGTTTTAGAAGGTGCCAGTAGTCCTTCTAACATCTATAACTCATGTCAATGGCAGAAAAGAGGATTTGCTCAACAGTACTGCATGCATTTCAAGTTTTCCGTTCTTTTTCAATAAAATGTTAGATTAGGTCAGAGCAAATGGCAAGGATTTATGAAGTAACAATTCCAGCTCTGAGGATGATCTCCTCCTCTTCATTTCAATCCTGAAGTCAAAGTTCATATGGACAGCTGTTCGGTCCTGGTAACACTGTCACATGATGACCTTACCTCTCCCAAATAAGTTCACTGGTCGCCTGCCAACTCCAGTGTGAAGATACAAAGGCAGTTTAACACAGAGGAGAGCAGGGAAAGTATATGATTGCACTTATTGTAACAATATTTTATTGTGAAGCAAATACACATTGTTTACTTTCTGCTTATGATGCCACATTTTCTTTTTTGTCTAAAACTTTTGTTAAAACTATAAATGTTTAGCTGAATTTGAAAAACCTGACCATTCTCACTGGCCTGTAATGAGAAGAGTTTTGAAGACTGGGATTGACTTTGTTTTTGCTCTGAACATAACTTTAATTATTTTTTAATAATGCAAGTCTTTTAAATTCATGACACTGGAATCCATAAACTGGATTTATGTGTGCATAGTAATAATTTTTATTTATGACACATGGATTGTTTTCATAGAGCAGCTACAGAATTCAGGTTTTCAAGGTTGACCCCCAAAGTTCTACACATTTAAGGTAAATTATATACATGTCTTTATAATTTAATACATGCCAAGATTTAAACAGGATTGCTGCAGATTTAAAGGTTTTTCCTTTGAAAAAACATTTCTTTTCAATATGTTTTTCCATGACGATTTATGATCTATCACAACCCCAAGAACTTTGGTCTCAAACCCCTTTCAGTATGTTCAAATCTGTGCTACAAGGTTTGTTCACATGATGTATGCGTATATTAAGAGGCAAAACCATCCCACCTTCTTCCCCTCATCCTGGCATGCTAAGAGCCTGATATCAATGCACAAATGACTCCACACAGTAAACAAATTAACCACTTGCAGGCCCTGAAATGTTCTGTACAAACATATAAACTTTGTATGAACAAAGATTTCATTAAATCTAATATGCTTTAGAAGTTTGTTCATCAAAAGAAGTAAATGAAACACACACTGAGCTATATAACAGCGTAATGGAGAACACACTGTTGTAAAACCTTAATCTAGTTTTAGGAACCACATATTCAGACTGAACTGCTCAAGATCTCATGTTTTATCCCCAAAACATATAAATTACTACTAAGTGTGTGTGTGTGTGCGCATGTGTGTGTGCATATTCATTTAGTTATTTATTTTAACTTGCAATCTGTCATTACAAACATTACACAACATATTTTTGCATTTGTTCTTATCTTGTTATCTTGTTGTGTTTTTGTGCATACACACATATATAATATTGAATGCTATGATTACAGGACAATTGCACACATGTTCATATATGTTTTACTGTGCACTCCTCACTCTTAGGACGTGATCTGGTTACACACAGAATGATGTTTACACTACATCTTGTCTTCAGCGGCTTGATATTTGTCTTCATAAAGAACCAGTGTATTGACTGAGCATCATGGTCTTTCTCACCATGTTGATGTGCTGATATTGAATTAATTCAATGCCAAAATCTCAGTTGAGGTCCTTGTCTTGTGTGGCCTACGGTTTAGAGCCCACCTCACAAACTAATTTATGATCCTGTTAGGAGAAACCTTGCCGAGCATCTTGAGTGCTGAATTTCTGGACCCAGAGCTGCTACAATATTTCACTATTATCAGGCTATCCCTGGTGGTATCATAAAACACCTCATATTACCACGCTTCCCTGTCTGTCTCTGCCTTTTTTTATGCCCGCTCTGTGGTGGGTCACAATTTAAGGCACTTTCAAGAGGTCGTATATGTTCCAAAACAAAAAGTGGTGTTGTCACTTGGCTGTCAGATGTGCTCGTCATTAAAACAGGGAGTTGGTCAAGTTCTTTGTGGTCCATGTTGGTATGTGTCTTCATTTTCAGCACATCAGTTATTGTTATTTCAGGGTCAACATATGTTTTACTGACAGAAATGCTCATGCCAAAAGGTGGAAGTTAGAAGTTGCAAAGGGACTGCCCACAATATTGTTTCTTAGGGAAGTGCTTTACTGGCAGGTCTTTCACTAAAGCGTATAATCCTGGTGTTGATTTTAGCTGGCTGTAGACGAAGTGCAGTCAATGGCACTGTTCAAGGCCTCTCCATCATTCCCAGTGAGCAGAGGTCCAACTAGCTCATAAAGCCGCTCATAAACTGACACGAACAGAGGTACGCTCTGCTCAGATACATAAAGCATCCAAGGGAACACACAAAGCCATTAACTGCAGGAACAAATGAAAACAGCAGTAGTCCTTTTTACCTGAACGGAGCAATCAGAGTGCACACGATTATAGCGGCTTTAAACTGATGAATGTTTAAAAAGACTTTAAATGAAACTGTCTGCACTTCCAGAGGCAACGCTTTAGGTGGTGACCCACGAATCACCCTGCAGCGATTCGACTGAGCTCAAAATCTGAAGAAACTGAACAAAAACGGCTCAGTGGAATTAATACATGAAGTTTAAAACCTCTTTTTTGAGATGAAATATTATAATCTTTTAGAGTACAGGGAGACTGACCTACGGAGTCTGTGCTGCATTCAGTAATATGAGCTCAAATAATGGCCCGCTCTGAATTCACTACAACTGGACAGACCTACACTGCCTGGCTGGGAATTGGTTTTGTGTTTATGCTTACGCTTTTTATTGTAACTAGCTGAAGGGAGAAATCAGAAAGACTTAAATCTATTATGCCAACTTGAGCGAGCATTCCCATCAGGACATTGCAGCAATAAGCTGTTCAGATGCAGATTCCCACCAGGATGGCCAAAATAAAGGCATTGTACTGGAAAATTGTTAAATACAGAAATCTATTTTGCACAAAGATTGCAATCAAATGGGGCAACAAACTGAAGCAGACAAAAGGGGTCAAAGGTTTTTGTTTTTAGTTGTGAATGGAGGCACAGTGACCGAGGGATGAAGACAGAGCAGCATTTAAGGGCCCACAAAGCTGTTCATTTAAATAAACAGGGTTACGTCCTCCTTTTGGCCCAATGAAGTCCATCAAAGAACATGGTAATGCCTTTTTCAATGGATGCACAGACTCCTAAACTCCTGCCTTTTCACTTCGTGTGAAAGAATGTGACATAATAAACACAACTAGCAACCCCATCACCAATGAAAAACACACATAAATTGAGCTTTAAATATTTCTGACCTGGTTACAGCTTTAAATCATTATTGGGGTTGCCATGCGGGCTGTTTGGCATTGTGCGCACGTCATTATTCCAGGGGAAGTTAATAAGTGATGCTGAGCCCTCAAGTAGTAAAAACAGAAATCAATAATAACCGCTGAAGGGCAAACACAACCGCAGCGGAAAGTGTGTCAGTTGTTTGAGCTGATGTTGTGTCTGCATGGCTTCCTGCAGTGAAGAACAGTTTCCATTCATCCTTTTTAGTACAATATCACTGAAGATTCTAAACATGCTTTAACTATTTTGTGAAGAAAATAATTAATCAGTGTCACCAATATATTGGCACTTGGTGAACATGTGTGAGTCCACCCAGCTGTTCAATATAAGACAGACACTCTGTTCCAGTCTCCACCAGCTCCTGAGGGAGATCTGATCTGCTCTCTGAGATCTGCTGTTCTCCACCATGCTCACCAGCTGCTTTCAGTTTAGTGAGCAAGCACACACGAACATTTGCACGTGGAAAATCCTGTTTACGATGTACGCACTGAGCTTGTGGGCCAGGCCATTTGAGGGACAGGTGTTCCTCGCCAGCCCGGTCCTGCTGAATAGACGCAGCTCCACACTCTGCAAAGCATCCACATACCAACTACCTTTAGTTTTACAAGAGCCCAGGGGCCACGAGATGTGCTCTGGCTCTGGATCTATGGCGCCTGGGCCTGGATGCTCTCCATGGACCTGGGCCTCACACATACACGCACATTATGCTGCATAATCCTGCAAGACAGCCTCAGCTGGTGGCGATGATTTATCGCTTTTTTCATGGGGCATCTCTTTCGAATTTTCATTCCTTGTCTTCTCTGTTTATTCCACAGTACCTCATGCTCCTATCTCTGCTACCATATAGATAATTAAAACCTCATTACTGTCAGGTGCAGTGGGGTTTTAGAGGAAGGCAGAAAAAAGAAGGTTTGTTAAAGACGAGAGGAAAGGACAAATGGGGTCTGGGGGAGTGGGGCAACAGTGGGAGACAGGAAGCAAATGGTAAAACGCAAACTACACAAGGTGATGGATAGATTAAAATGCCTGAAAGTTTAATGTTTCACCTCAGTTTATATCTCAGTTAGCATCAGTTCCACGTCAGGGGTCACGTCATTTAAGGCAAAACCCTGGGTTGAAACCCCCTGCGGCTCATGTGTCTTAATAGCAAATGTTATAATCTGTTGACTGCAGGCTCATCTACTCCATAATAATCTTCTGCGCAAGAGCTGGCACTTCTTGCGCAGATGGAAGTCCAGGCCAGATGAGCAAATTGAGGTTTATTTGGATCTAGGATCTACATTATTAAATGTCTTGAAGGTTTCTACCTGTTTTATATGATTCCTCGTGTGTGTGTGTGTGTGTGTGTGTGTGTGTGTGTGTGTATGTGTGTGTGTGTGTGTGTGGCCTCTATAAAATCAAGAGAGTAAGATATGTAAAATATTTCAGCATGGCGCAGTAGTAACGACAACCAGAAGTTTATTCTTTTAATCAGTGATTTACAACAAACACAAATGAAAGCTTGTTGGCCTTCAGCAGCTGTTATCTTTCACTTTTATTGCGATTTATCAACTTCTGGCCAACAACGCACAGGGGCTTAACTCGGTTCCAAGTCCCACGAGAGATAAGATAAAACAAGTGAAGCCAAAAATGAACTCAAACACAATGTAAACAATAGCACTTATTATATTACTGAAACACTGACATGAAACATGAGTGTGACACCTTCCCCTGTCTGGAGGGTGAGCTCAGAATACATGCTCCTTGTTGTTGTTTTGAAATATTGATAGTGTTGGATGTCATTGACATGACCTGCATGAAAGATGCCTCATCTAAGACAGATATGAAAGGCCATGACACTAATACCCCCAGAGCTGTCATTACGTAAAGCTGGAGACACAATTTCACATTTCACATGCCACGGGTAAGGGCATCTCTGTGTCCATGTCCACCCCCTCCCTCCATGCTTCTCCCAGCCGTGCAGTCGCCCTTGATGAAGCGCTGGAATGTCTCGTTTGGATCCACCTCTAACCCTCACCTCGCTGCGTTCCTGCCTCGTGACCTGGTTATGTGTGTTACTGTTTTACCACATTACTGCTCTGTGTCTCGTAGTCACTGGTCAGGGGCAGAGCCTTCTGTCTCTTCCAGAGAAACAATCAGAATATTCTGTGAGAGCAGCAAACCAGATGTGAGAAAAAGAGACAAGAGGAGATGTTATCTTGAACGTGCAGAGTGAGCGATTTTCCTTGCCGTCATTTTTTGACAAAGAAAAGCAATTAACAAGCAGTGAGCTGGCTAATACTTCTCATTACAGACCTTTGACAGCTTCTGCGAGGCTCCATTCAAAAGCAAAAATTACACTGGGGCGGAGAAAGATGAGCAATAAATGTGAATCTTGGCTATAGCATGTAGCTATTCTGAGTCTGTAGACCCCCCATACAATGCAAATTAACTCCTCTGTGGACTTTGAGCTGCATGAATTCAGCATATCTGCAGCGCACGGGAATTATAAAGGAACATCTGTACGAGATAATGAATTCACAAAAACACACAGTAGCATATATTATGTGCCATGTTCATGCGTTTTTTACATGTGGTTTGTGTCAGTTTTAAAGGGGTGGATTTATCATGTATCTGCTGAAATACACTTTTATATTGCTTACACATTACCGCCATGGATTGTTGGACGTGGACAGACATGTAACATTTCAGCTTTTAGCAGCTTTTAAAAGCTAATTATCACCACTGTAGGGTCATCGTTGTCTGTACATTCAACTATCAGATTTTGGCAGTTTTTCTTGAAACAAGGGTCTAAGTACAGAAGGTGTGTCGACTGTAGACAATAAAGCCCTCTGAATTGTGATGAATTGAATTCTGTGACGTTGGACTATACAAATTTAACTGACAACACAAAATGTCTGCAAGTGCCATTGACAGTAATGAGCTACAAAATATGAAGACATATTTAATTATTGAATCATTTATCTGGCCCCACAACACAAATTCGGAAGTGAGGCTGTTGCTAAGCAACCCCTAAACATTCCTGCGCACTAGCTACCTTCTGTTTATAACCTTACATGATTAATTTTCCGGATGAAGTCTGAATGTACTCCAAATCATGTGTTGTTACCCATATAGAGTTTGATTTCATTTGCAAAAAGTTCACTGAGGTCAGCTGATATGTGAGTGTTGAAGACCTCCACACGTAGCAGCCTGTGCAGCAAACCAGCGTAATTCAGCGTACGTTTTTTATGGAAATATGTCCACATTAAAAACATTGTAGTTGTAACAATGAAATCAACGTTATGTTTTTTTGTTTTTTATTAGAGCGGCTTTTTCAGAAACTCTAGTTAAGATCCATCAGCTGGAATTATTCATTAAGTGAGTCTTGATGTCCAGACCAGAAGAAATCTGTGTACTTGATTGATGATTTCAATAGGGGAGATTTCTGTGAGGACATACGGTATTGGCTCAATTTCACCACCAACACATTGTGAACAGCTGTGTCCATCATTGTCCTGCAGTTGTTCATGCAACCGCACACAGAAACAATAACGGCTGAGGAATGTCACACACTTTTAACACGTTCACCTTCAAGTGTACACAGAAGAGAGGAGAAATGTTGGCAACACAGTAGTTAAGTTTAAGACTTTAGGTTGTAAATGGGAGGCCATGTCCTCAAAAAAACGCATTCTAAAGAATATAATGAGCTTATTTGATGATTATAACCTTACAGTCTGAGGTTTTCCTCCTTCCTGTCTCTTTCTGGACATGTCCAGCTCCATAAACAGGATCCACAGTTCACATACTCCAGCTCATCCATCACTATGATCTCTATTATGGCGAGAGCTCTGCAGCGTGGTCAAGGGCCAGCATCAAGTCAGTGTGGAAACAGATGTGTGTAGAGGTGAAGTGAGTGCATGCTGTGAATGGAAAAGGTGAGCACACACCTTTATTTGTTACGGGGTGGGGGTTTTCGTGAGGGAAAACTTTTTTGAAGTGTAGGGGTCAAGAGGGAGAACAGCGATCACTTGTCACACTGCATAGCTTTACTACATCCGAGACAGTTTTTTACCCCTGTACCTCCTGATGGGACCTCATCACATACACACATACAGTGTTTAATCATACAGTAATGACCCCTCAGGTCGTCTGTCATCCCCAGCCTGGCACAGCCACACTTTTCAGGCCAATACGCAGCTGGATATTCCTGGCTCACCTCTTTAACCTCCGCTTAATTTATCTAGTTCCGTTCAGTCTTGTCAACTTTTAGGTACTTGTGCCATTTGAGGTCCTAAGTGACACACAAAGGGATGCACCAGCTCTGGGACACAGCAGCAGTTTGTATTCTCAGGTTGTCCAGCCCCATTGTCCCACTTGTGTTTTCTCTGCTGGCAGGAGGGAAGTGTGATAAAGTGCCCTTTCTTTACTTGTTACTATGTTTGACTGTCTCTGTAGTGGGCCGGTTGGTCGAGGGGACTTTGGGCACACATGCGATTGTTTTACGGGAGGTTACAGGAAGGTCAGATCCAAAATCAATGAGGAAACCGCTCTGCTGCTCTAAACTCTATTTCTGCCAAGCAGGATCCTCTGAGAGAAGCTGGAATATCAGGAGCCCCAAACAGGAGGATCATTAACATGACAGATAGAGGGAAGGACAAGTGGAGAGAAATGGGAGAAGCGAGCGGGAAGAGAACTGTTACTGGACTGAAATATGAAACACATAGGTGTAAAGGAAGGAGAGCGTTTTCTTGAATGCTCCTTGCGAAGCTGAATTTTATCCTTTGTATCCTTGTCCCATGTAAAAGCACACTCCATCCAATGACACAAGTATTGCAGTTTCATGTGCAAAAAACACGACAAGCAGGAAATGACTGGACCACAAAATGCTTTTGATATTTAATGGTGAGTGATGCACACTGGTGCTGCTGAATAAATCATTTAACACAAACGGAAAAACATTTTTAATTTCTATTCAAATGGGAGCTGCTTTTCTATTGTATTTATATTGTCTGCTCTGGAAAGATGATGCAACACAATAATGTCCTGAGGGATTATGTGCCATATTGGAAACCTCAGGGGGTTGGTTTAATTTCTTCTTTCTTCTCTGCTTCTTCAGAGCAGAGCGGATATTACAGATTGGAAACATAGGCTTTATAAATATGGAGACCCATACTGATTATGAGTGGTGTGAGCCTGTGGCTTTCAGTTGTTTTGGTCAGTCAGCCTGAACCAGGATGTAGTATGGGACAAAGCGCTGAACACTGCTGGACTGTGTCTCTGGCAGTGACTCACACACACACACACACACACAATGTAACTCTCCCCTCTGTACCCATGAGACTGAAAAAAAACACAAACTCACTTTTACATCTCAACTTTTCTGTGAGTTACACAAAGGATACATGATGTGTTAATTGGTGCACACACACTGAGGCTATTGAATGAGATAGTATTGTTACTGGCACATTAACATTTATGTTGTGGTTAGTGGTGAAGGGACATAAGGTCAATTCTGATGTTCCAGGAACAACACTATCAGGAGGATATTAGACCTTGTGGTGAGTGCTAATGGACGTGTTTAGTCTGAAAAGGGGCTTTCCTACCACACAATCTGTTCACCTGCAGTAACTGACTTTTTGACCTCTTGGGGGCAGTAGAAACACTGTAAGCACAACTGACAAACAGCATTACATGTTCTGTTGGATACTAGGGGATGAGTAACAAAGGACACTCAACAGCTGCTGCGAGATCCTAAGCTGTATGAGATAATGGAGTAGTAATAGTCATACTCAAACTTTTCTTTGCTGCTTTAAAATCTTTTGAGAAAATGGTTGCTCTGCAACCAAATGACAAAAAAAGGTGAAACGGTGAACTTTCTGTCCTGAAACACACAACAATGAGACTTTGTGAAACTGTGTGATCCATTTCACAACATGTCAAGCCTTTGACGTATTGCAAATATGGGAATACTGGACCTGGAAATGCGGTCATCCTCTTGTCACACAAATATGTGTCCTACCGTTTTACATGCAGATCTGAGCTGTCATCCATGCAGTCATTTAAGAAGCATTTAATGTCCTCCTACAGTGCAGTGAAGGTGGACCTCACCCTACTGGTCGAGCCTGAACAGGAGGATGTGAGCTGGATGAGCTCCACTCATAAATGGAGTTCAGCATCAAAGCGTAGCTCCGGTGTAGTACCAGTTTCTCAGACAGTCAGTGTGGGATCACTCTTCTTTAGGTTTTTTGAGTATTTTTCAAGTGGCGCGCATAGGGCTCTGGAGAAAACATAAGGCCTCAGCGTGATGTTATTGCAACACCTCCAGGAGGCTGTGAGTGGCGTTAACTGTATGACACTGGGTCGGCCAACAGCTGGAAATTTACCTTTCACACTACCTGATAGAGATCTATACAGTTTGTGTGTGTGTGTGTGTGTGTGTGTGTGTGTGTTTTGCTTGCATGTCACCTCATCATCTCCACTTTCCGAACTCCTTTCTAATTTTAGACTCAAATTCAAGTCTGTCGCAACGGGAATTTGCCAGTCACACACTCTGGAGCAAATTCCAATGACATTTTGGGAATACTGCCATCCAAGTGTTTGATGTTGGTCTGTGGTAATCCACACAGCATGCGGATGATTCTTTGAATTTATTGAGTGGTGCTGAGACGGCTCTCAAGAAAACAACAATTACAGTAGATTTTAGGGGCCTTTTTAGTTTAGTGAGAGTGGTTTGGCAAAAGCAGGAGAGCAAGAGCAGCATGATGTGTTTAGTGAGTTCTGACACGGTCCAGATCTCTGTTGATCCTACTCTATATTGAATAAGCACATGACTTTGGGCACAAAGAGATTGATGCTGCTCCCACTGAACTCTGGGATATCCCTGTCCTTGGCTGGGCAACATTTCAGGGTTTGTGGGTAATGGGGGGAAATCGCTTCCCTTGCTTGTTAAACAAGACCATTAAATGGCATTATGCGCTGGCCTCCGTAATGGCTTTTGCGTGTCATTGCTTGCATCTGTTGGAGCGTTCTGGGCTGTTTATTCAGATTATTCCAAATATACTGTAACTCTACACAAGGCTTTTACAGAAGTCATTGGAAATTCTTAGCTAACAGAGACAATGAAGAGGCAGCTGTGATGTAAAATAACATCAGTTTGTCATAAAGACTTCAAAAGTCTATTTGGCGTGACATGGTGGTGATGCAAGAAATTTTCATCCTAATCATCCTAATAACAGAAACATCAGGGCATGAACTTTTTTTCTCCCTCCAACTTCAAAGCCTCTCGCTGCAAACATCAGCACATCCCATGATCTGAGCCATCTAAAGCCATGTCACACCATCAAACGATAATCCCATGTTTTCCAGGTGGGATTGAGGTTTAAGTGGTGAGTTGTGGTGGTTTAGCTGCAAAATGGCTTTTTGTTCATAAGGAATTATACCATAAAGGTTAAAGAAGAAATAAAAAAGAAATAGCTGTTGGATTCTCCCCAAAAGGAAAGGACAAGTGTGTGTTTGGAAATGGAAGGGAGCAGTTGAATTAGTCGACAAACAGAATCATTACTTCAAAGACCAGTGCTGAACACTGTTCCTACAAGCTAATGAAGTAGGACCAGTGCAGTGTAAAAAGTACCGGTAGTATGAATTGTGAAGTCCAAATGTTTAGCCGTTAAGCATAAAATCAAATTTTGATGAAATGTGCAGCGATATATATAGGACACTTTAAACACCTTAGAATCCCATAGATAGACAGTTTTAGATGTGGTACTTTAGTTACTACACTTTACATGTGTACTTTCAAATACATTTGAAAGAAGGCAGACTGTGCACTGTGTGTCTGTGTCTGTGTCTGTGTGTGTGTGTGTGTGTGTGTGTGTGTGTGTGTGTGTGTTTGAACAGGACAGATCGATTTCTCAAATTTTCCCCCCAAGTTCTCATCCTAGGGTTTACCAATAGCCAGTAGAATCAGTGTATACAATGGCACACGTAAAATGACAATGTTTTATTCCATATTGCAGATGGCTGTGGATTGCATGGACTTACTTCTATATTTCCAGAATTGTCAGTTTACATTGGCAATATTTCTGTGCACTATAATCATTTGTTTCATGTGCCCATCAAACATCATTTTCTGTGACATACTGTGGCTTATATACTTGGAGCGGGACGTGAAGCATTGGACAACCTCTACTTGGGTTCAGAAGAACTCCATGGAAACTATCAGGAACCCTGAAAGTTCACACTGTGGGTCCGACAGTCAGTGGAAAAAGGGGGTTAATGTGATTAAGGTCATGTCTGAATAGAGACTTCCCTGTTAGAACTCTGAATGAGCAGGATTAGATTTGTCATATGCACAGAGGAGCCCTGACTGCGGTTGTGCACACTTCACTGCTCAGGAGGAATCCGTACAGCTAGTGTCCGTGCTGTTTGGGATGTGCACAAAGTAATATAATATGAGGGTAGAGTCAGCTGGAGCGGTGATGGGCTCAGTTCCCAGAAATAACACAGTTGTGCACATGGAAATTACCAGCGTGCTTGTACAAGTGAAAGAGGCACCAGATGCAGAAGGTACACAAGTCCTGCAATCTTTATTATATAAGGCAGAGAGCATCAGTACCTGTGAATATTTTTTTTAAAAAGAATGGCGTGCCATTCGTTCTCTCTTCCCCTGCACCATCATTCTAGTGGCGGTGGATGGACCTCTTATTAGGTCAGCTGAAAGTGGAAAATTAGCACAATTCCCCCAGGCTGGGATTTATCCCACATCTCTTCCAATTAGCTTCCTGAGCTTCTGGAGATAATTGCAGCGTGCAGTGTGGAGACAGGAGCTCCCACAACCTCGCTGCTACTGCTGCTGCATTCCCATCTCGTTCCACACACAGTTATGCGCTTCCGTCTTCTCTCCTTCTGCGAGCAAAAGACAGTCAATGAAGAAACCCGGAGAACCGAGAGAGTAACTATAGGATCAACATCCCAGCTCTCCTTTTTAATCCAGCTCTGAGGCGGCCCCATCCCATGAGCCCGGTTCTGTTAAGTACTTACATACGCTACCAAGAGTTTGTAGTTGGGAGAAGTTTTGCATGTGTTGTCATTTAGAGCGCTCTCATCTTTAATAACGGGGAGGGATTAGCACCATTGCCTTTTGATCCTATAATCCGCACTCCTCAAAATCCCAAACTTTTATCGGCTTGCTTTTCTGCTGGACCGACTGATCTGCTGGGAAAGACAGAAACTGACCTCAAATGAGACTCTGTCCTGTGAAATCTCCGACAGGTGACAGCAGTAATTCTTGGCTATGAGACTAAATGTTGGTCTAATGTGGCCATGGGAGATGAGCTTGTTGGCTCATCAGAAAATGTTGTCAAGGGAGATTAAATGACTTCATAAATGTGCCCTTCCATTCTGTGGTGCTGTATATCATCGGGCTGCATTAATCAGTACCACCCATCCATACTGCAGTAATTGCATGTGAAGTTGAAGGCAAAGGAACTTTATCTTTCTACCTGCGCCATTCCTCACGTGATTTATGTCAAATATGGAAACACCTCGCCATATTTTACACCCAGCGTCCATGCACATGGAAAGATGACAAAACATTTTACAGCCTTGCATACCGTGGTATCACACTTTATGAGACCTCCTTGCACTTCTGCTTATTGTCGCAACACGGTAAAATGTTGTAGAAAGACCATCTGAGACCAGAATCAAACGTAGCTCCCTTTGGCTCTCGTCATTAACGTGACATGGGCTCTCTTCCGTCCCGTCTGCAGGATTGATGTTCCACTTTCATTTATAGCGCTTCCCTTCCCCACCGGCATCCTCACACAAGGAGGGTTCATTTCAGCGATCGGCTCGTGGTCACACACCGGAACTAATTAACAAGCCCGGCCTCCGTTTATGTTAAGCAATGTTTGAGAAGAGAATGACAGGAACTTAATTACATGGTGCTGGAGACAAGAAAAGAGGTTTTGAAAAGCAAAGTGCAGTTCTTAACGGGCTCATAGCAATGAGGGGATATTAGTGTCACATTGTTTTCCTGCGGGATTTGTGAGTATTGTACATCCTGAGGGGCATGTCCAGGCTGAAGCACATGCAGTCGATTTATATCCTCTCTTTTTACATCTACAGTCATAGGCTCCATGACTAAAGAGGTTAAACTTTACAGAGCTGCTGACTTTTTGCAAAGAAACGACTTCAAGGTGGAACCAAGAAACGGTCTTGTGTGTCTGCTTGTTTGCTGACTGACCTCTTCATATTTCAGTGCTGTTACCTTTTTAGTAATGCTGTAGAATTTGCTCATCTTTCAGTGTGGGAATGGAATTGCTTCCTAGGTGGTTCATTTTTGTTTGGTATCACTTTGGTTGCTGTGTTCAGTCAACAGGCCAGTGAAGGATGCGCTCGCTTAGCACAGATGTGGGCAAAAACATGCACAGACGCTTGCTTCAGCTGACACATCAGCGCCATGATGTTCCAGGCCAGTGTATTTTTACAGGACGTAATTATGTCTACATTTCTTAACCAATCTTTTCTCCTTGTAATTATCCTAATTTCTGTTATTGTTTCTGTTACTGCTGTTGTTGTTGTTATTACGAGAACTCCCAACCAATAGCTGGCAACATATCACCAAAGAATGAGGATGTCCCTGTGTATTGAATGAAGACCGAGAAGAAGGAGAAGGAAAAAATGCTAACTGAATTAGCATACACTAATGTTAACATTTTTCAGCTGATTTATGTTTCCATTTCTTTGATGATCTGGCCTGTGGCTCCTAACGCTGCCTCATTCTGGAATGAAATGAAGCTTGTGTTCTTTACCACTACTGGATGAAGAACCCCAAAATGACATAATTAAGTAACTCCATGAGTATTGGCATGGTCACACTCCTTCAAACAGTCGTGACTCACCACTGCCTCTTACCAATGATACTGGATGAAATGTTTAGCCTCCCTATACAACAACTATCTAAAGGCTTTATGACCACGAAAGCAAATTGCTGCATCAGTGGAGAAAGATAGTAAATTTGATCAGTATGTAATGAACGTTAACATCGTGTCAGATGTGAACATCTTGTTATAACAAGAACGTTTTGTAGTACAGTTTTCCTCTTTTTGTTTGGAAGACAATATACCTCTGTAATGATCTATGTGAAGTACGAAAACTAATACTAACTACAGAAGGAAGGAATATCATTATGATTAATGTTTCAAAATTTGATGAGACCGCTGTTGATACCTGAGCTGGGTGTGTCAGATGGTCAGTAAGACCCTGAAACCTATGACTCAGTGGTTTTCCCTTCCGTTAATCTTCTTATAACTCAGCCACACAGCCTCAGTCCTTCATCCAGAGCTGTATAAAAACTTCTGTTAAAGTCATAATCTGCCATTTTTATAGAAGTATCGTGTATCATTGAAGTAATGCTTCATATGTCTCCATGTGTAGTCCATTTCATCTATGAGATTAACAGTTGCAGCTCATTAACGCACAGCAAACAAGCCACATCCAGGTGTCGTTCCCATCATGTCTGTTACGCATGTCATTCTAGGCTTAACATGGAACCCTGGTAGACTTTACAGACATCAGAGTTGAATTTAGGCCTTTGGACGTGTGTTTGCTGAGTATGTAAGACATTTAAGGGTAGGAGAAACATTCGAGATCAATATTTTCAGTGTTTTGTAACAAGGAAAGTGGAAATTTACTTAAAACAGAGCAGAATTTGAGTCAAGATGCTGACAGCTTCATCCACTCATGGAAATATTTTGTAAGTTTAACCTCATGAATGCAGTGAAAGAAATTCACTCAAGCATATGCTGAATATGTTTATATACTTAGAGTAAAATGGTATGCCATTACTTTAATTTATGTTTAGCAGTAAAAGTTGTTCATGGTGAATACGGAATGTGGAGAAGTATAAAATTCAGATTGTGTGCCGTTCTTGTTCATTCTATAGACTAGTTTGTTATTTATTATTTTGGATTCCTACATTTCACCAGAACTTTTACCTGTTGTCTGTGCCAGCAGGAGCCCTCAGACCAAATCTCTGGTCTTGTGTGACAGACATGAAGGTCTGGCTGGTGACGACAGCTTGGTTTTGTGTGAAAGTAGGGGGAAGGTCTGACTTGGGAATGAATAAAAAACATTCATAAGAAAAGAGCACTGTGCTTTAGTTCGGGAAAGGTGGTCAGCCAATCCTCCTACTTCCCTCACAATAACCATACTGGAGTCTTCGCTGCCAAAGCCGCAGCTCTTATAGAGGAAACCGTGACCATCTGTGACGCAGCTGCCTACACTTGACACTCACTTGACAGCATCACTGAATCATTGCATTGAACGCACTGCTCTGACCTGGACATTCAAGCCTTGATACTCGCGATTCATCTGCGGTCAAAGCTTGGTCAAGCCTCCATCTATTATCTGACAAGCTCTTACCTTGGTACTGCGTCACGACCGTGAAACAGTGCGCTACATTGTTTGGCATTATGTGATCCATGCCCATTTACAGCTGTCAGCAGAAAACCACATGGAATTCCCCTGGGCTTTGGTAAATGTCATGTCTGAAAACGGAAAGCTTCGAGACATGACTTATACTCTCCCGCGGGCTACTGTGTGGACAGAATCTGTTTGTTGTTGCGTCCTCACAGTCTGTGGCCCTTTTGGTTAACATTGAACATGTTATGATGCATATTTTTGTCAACCGGTGATCAGTGAGCAACGTAATTACACACTAATCAATCAAGTGTAATGAGTCTGTGCCCGAACGGGTGTGGCCCGCTCCACCTCTAATCCACTGCATCTACTGAAGGGTAATTCCACAACACCGCTTGTTCACTTCACACGACATACTTTCTTCTTCTTTTTTTTTTTTAAACTCTTTCCCATGTGACCTTCATGTCATACATACTCTGTTCTTTTTTGGCAGGAAGGAAATTGAGGGTTTTGATCATCTTTTGATGGATAGAAAAACAAAAAAGTGCATTGCAGCTGCACTACATGCGTAATCTTGTATAGTTAAGTATTATTTCTGAACTACAAAGCCTTCACTCGCGTACATTCCTTCCCACGGTGCTTTTAAAAAAACTCTTCTCTTTCCTGTGAACCTGAGGGACACATATTCCGATATTCTGCACAGCAAGGTATGTCGAAGAACAATGAATGCATTAACCTCATAAAACAACTCAGTTTGGGGTCAAAACAGAGACAAAAAGAACAAAGAGGCGGTTTCCTCTATTTCCAATCCTATATTCCTCATCCTTTCTTACATTCTACAAATCTCCATGAGACAACCATTGTGAGGTTCCCCTATGTGCTCTTTTATTTTCCCCCTCTCCTTTCAACTCGACTGTACGAGTGTGGTTCCTTCATGACATTTCTGTAATTAAAGCCAAATGGCACATCCCTCTATTAGCCCCACAGCTGCTTGCATTTAATTCCATACAATCAAAGTGTCGTGTTCAGCTGCTTGGTGTCACAGCTACCAAAGCTATTTGTCACAACAGAGATAAAAGAAACATTTATGACCAGTAAAGAGGTTGCTCATGTTGTTTTACAGAGGGCTTGTTTCAAAAAAGAAAGAAAGACATGTAACATTTCATAAATGGTGTTTGTTGCCACCTTTCACATGAATTTCTAGAGAGCGATGTTGGCGGAACTGCAAAGTCTTGGTCAAAGAAAAACCCTGTTGGGAACTTAAGAAATGAAACCCTGTCAGACACACACACGTACAAGAGCTTAACATTTCCAAAGTTGACACTTGTGGAAAAAATACAACCAAAGTGTTACCTGATATTCTGCACCCCTGTGTCATAGGTTCCTCCAGATGGGCTTTCTTTCCAAAACCTTGTGACCTTAAGAAATGTGTGTGATCCCATGAACACCCCTAAAAGTCAGAGCACAAGCTTGTTTTTGTTTTCGGACCCTTTTCCTTGTGTTTTGACTGTTACATGTGCGCCAGCTATGGTGAGCTGGTGATCTCATAGTTTTACATAAATAAACTCCACGAGTTTATTAAGCAACAAGAAACTCAGTTGTTTAAGCGTTTAACCAACTATACCATGATTATCTTTACTCTCCCTCCACCACATCTGCTCAGTCACATGTTGAAATGGAGTTTAGATTGTAGGGGTTATAGGACATAGAGGCACATCACAGGAGAGTCTGTCTCTCAGAATGAAATACATTTGTTTGCATAAAAAGAGCAGTAATGTAAAACTTTCCAGCCTCTTAAAACTGCCTCGCCTTCTTTGGGCAGTTTTATTCCACTGGGCAAAATTATTTCATTTTTATGGATGCAAGTCTTGATTTTTAATACGAGTGAATTGGAGCCAAACCTTCTGGAGAACAATCTTTTTATTCTTTATTTTGGCATTTACTGGATAGAGAAAAACAGGCATTAGACAGATTGAGCAGATTACTGTTATAATTTGATGAGTCAGATTTTACTTAGTAATAATTTAAAATACAGTATCTGTCGGTTAAACTGGATTCAGTGGGGAAGTGGTCTGGCTCGGATGCCAGGGCCGGCCCTGTCCCCCGGACACAAGAGGCCGAAATACTTCAGCTTGAATTTAGTACAATTGTTAAACTATTCTGATGTAATTATGGTGCCATTAAATGAAGAGTGGGATCGTTCAGTCGATGGTGAAGCAAAAAGTCACTCCACATGAAGGTGATTTCAGGAGACGCGAGGCCCTGTGTGTCCTGGCTTCAGGCCGATGAGGTCTCCAAGCGGACCTCGTACACACACACACACACACACACACACACACACACACACACACACACACACACACACAGACAAAAACGCTGAAGGCTAATGACATGAATGTGCGCCAATGCTGCTTAACATTCAGTCATGGATACATGAAGAGTCACACGACGTGATCAAACACACACTGGCCACCCATTTCTGAGAGCACAAGTATAGCTTCTCATTGGGATTTGTGAAGCATGATGATTTAGTTTATTGTCACATTAAGTGACATTGCTCATCCCTCAGTCCGAATGAGGCTATTAGGCAGCAGCCCAAACACACATTCATGCTTTTACTCTCAGAACTAATATCAGTAGCCGCACCACACTACTAGTATGAATTTTAAATGTATTTAAATACATTTGTTTTACACTGAGAAGTGTACACAGGAATAATACTTATTTTATTATCACTCTCAGGGCTTCACTATTTCAATTAAAGTACTGGAAAAAGTGAACTTTTCCATGATATTCTATCTACAGATGCACCTGTACTGTATGTGTCGCTATTCTTGCTGCACCAAAGGAGCCAAAAAAAATCTAAAAACTATAGGAGGTTTAATGCAATGTACTGTCAGCACATCATGACAAATATATCTCTCCTGTACATGCACAGAAAAGACATCAAGCCATGTTGAAAGCATGGAGGTTGAAGTCTCAAAAGCAGAAACTGACTGGCCGCATGTTTTAGCTTATGCTACTTATCTGACGTGCAGATTTAAGCCAAGACCTAAACCCATAACTCAATCGCATCCCAAGGTTCACGTAGAGCAGCAGCAGCTAGGCGTCTCAATTAAAATGTCAGAGTCAGTCAACCTCAGTGACATCTTATCTGATTTCCTCCTCGCCCTCAGTGTCAGGCACATAGAAGGATAAGTACTCTGCTCACTCTGCTTCACCACTCAGAAATCTCTTCTTCTCCCCATGGGGACGAGGTCAGGAGTTGGAGCTGCTAGTGCGATCAGGGTGTCCCTGTGCTGACACAGTGCTGAGCGCAGACAAACTAGTCCAGACTACTGGACAGATGTGTTTCATTTGGATTTATCTGTTGACACATCCTGTTGTCCCACAGGCTGAGACACCAGTGTGAAACTTGAACTCACATTTTTCTCAGTGCTGGTGTGTCACACCGCAGTCGCCCAACATCCACATCAACATGAAGAACAATGTGTACATTTGGATGTTTTAACTTGAACGTGAATGTCCTCCCCTTTAATGTTCTCTATTATCAGAATCATTTACACATACTGTACTTGACCGCTGCATAATTTCTGCTGCTTTTACACAGCGTTTTGCACCCGATGAACTGCACTGTTTAACCTACCATTGTATAAGGGGGGCACCCTGCCCCCAAAATAGTACCCCCTGACCCCTTCATGTTTAAATTAATGTCATTTTCTATGTAGTGCCAGATCACAACAGAAGTCATTTGAGAAACGTTCCTACATTTCCATTATAAAACTAAATAGCCTCATGTTATTTATCCTATTCATCAGAGATCACATCATACGCTTGCGTGTTTCACCATGTCTAGATCACACAGGAACTGGGTTGTAAAATGGTAAGACAGCGAGGTTCAGAAGCTCCTCATTCTCTGAGCAGAATACAAAAAACATCAGCACAGGCTGGATTCTTGTCTCCAAGCTGGACGTTGTACGTCAAACTAAATGTGTGTCATACTTCGCATTTTATGGTCACGCCTCTGGTCCCAAAACACTGCATTACTATGTAATTGTGCACACTGGGAAGAACTTATGCCGTGTAAATAATCATGGGTGACATGAAAGCAGATCCTATGTATCTGACTATTGTGGAATCTCTGTGTAAAACTGGATTGTTTATTCAATCTCTGACAGCTATCTGGTAAAAGCTACTTGAACGTCCTTGAACTCCCTTACTCTCTCATTGCTAGAATATTCATAAATGGTCAGACTGAAGCCAAGATGCTTAAGCTGAAAAATTCGAACACATGTGTAGTCTTGTTTCACTACTGACATTATGA
>CAAKHB010005499.1:96814-116348 GCA_901007665.1 Aeoliscus strigatus | reverse complement strand
ATTGTTTATTCAATCTCTGACAGCTATCTGGTAAAAGCTACTTGAACGTCCTTGAACTCCCTTACTCTCTCATTGCTAGAATATTCATAAATGGTCAGACTGAAGCCAAGATGCTTAAGCTGAAAAATTCGAACACATGTGTAGTCTTGTTTCACTACTGACATTATGAGATCTCTTGGTTTCATATTACTCCTTTTTACACATAAATGCATATATGAGTGTGAAATCAGGAAAGGATTCACTCAGTCATGTGGTACGTACATTAATTCTAAAAGCTATTTTAACCTTCCCCTTTCGCATGTGGTTTAACATGAACATCAGCTGCTATTGCCTCAGACATTGCCTCACATATGTATGCAAGCATTTGGCAGAACAAGAGCTGACCCATTCTTCTCTGATGTGGCGTCGGGAAGTGACCCGCCCTCCCACACACATGCCTCCCCTGCTGGTCACTCATGAATATGGCTCTAATTGAATTCACTGGAGACAAACGAGTGTTAATTGGGAGGATAACGATGACGGCATCCAACTATTCAGAGGTCGGCCTAAAGAAAGAAGAGGCCTCCCAACCACCACAGGCCTCTTCTTCACAGCAGGAGGAGGTCTGTGGGGGGCTGAGGGCAGGTCGGGCAGGGGGACTCTACAGTCCTTTGTGCTCCTTTTCTTTGGGAGGAAGCAATAAAGCAATAAAAAGACTTGCTCGTTGCATCCTCTGCACTCTGACTCTTGTATGCTCCAGTGTGAAAGAGGAAGACTGTCACTGTGTGTGTGTGTGTGTGTGTGTGTTTGTGTGTGGTGATTCTAAACATCCAGCATACCAAAGCAGTTCTGCAAAACAACATATTTATTTAGCATCATGATGCTAATGACAAGGAGGAATGAATATATCAGTTATTAAACAGTCATCAGTGCATGATTGGTGTGCATAAAAGCACACTCATACTGTATGCACAGTTGTGTATAATTGACCAAGGATATCACCTTTCATGGACAATGTAAAGTAGCCTAAAGGACCGTTGCCATTGCGTTGGATATTATTGCCGTCTCTTTTATTGCAATCCCACAGTAGTCTGTCAATATTAAAAAACGGAATATTATGGAAAGTGCCGTAACACTCGATGCGCCTCTTCAGATTTCATACTGAGTTATAAATTCTTTATGAGGTAATAGGATCAGAAATGCTACAACACTGAAAATCACTCATGGAAACAAACAAGTGCTGGAAGTTTGGATTCATTTCTGTGTTGGAGGATAACTCTGAATAAGGCCAGCAAATAAAGTAACCTGTCTTTGTTTTCAGCCACGCTAGCAGAAATGACGTTTGCCATTGAAATCAATGCAGTCACCGATGTTGATTCAGGATGTCCTCATTTCAGAGCGTCATTGGCAAACGAAGCCTAATGAAAAGCAGTAAAACCATAATGAATAACAAAGAACAGCATCTCTTATTGGCTCCTTCAGAGAGGATGCAGCTCAAAATGATAGCTGTCATCTATCGTGCCAGAAAAGGCTAAAATAGACCTGCTGTCTATGTCAATATGAAGGATTTATTTAAAAGTGACAGCGAATAATTCATGGTGTTAATTAAAGATGCAGCGCTGAATACATAGTTATGATTTTAACTTCTGACTTTCTTCATTTTGTGAATATAAAACACAATTTTGCACACACTGGGTTGAATCGTAGGCAGCCGGACTTACTAGTTGCTTGAAGACATTTTGCCACTAATCTGAGAAGCTTCTTCAGTTCTAAACTGACCAGTGGCGAGTTCTGCTACTCATCCTGTGTGAGTTCTTGCGCATTGCTGGCCATAGGATATGTGGCAAAACTCCCCACTTGTCATTTTGAAAATGAGTGGCAAAATATCCTCAAGCAAACTCTGTGGCCTACGATTCAACCCAGCAAGTTACCATGACCTGGATGACTGAGACCCTTCACAGACACAACTTTACGAACGTTAGTCGACAAATGTGCCTGCAGCTTTCTATGAACCGGAGAGTTTCTGCGCAACTCTGATGTGTCAATGTCGTAATGAGTGAGTGAATGTACAATGAAACACAAGGAATGAAAGAGCCACACATTATCCGGGAAGGCAGAACATAAACAGAAAGTCCAAACGGAACTGAGACAGCAGCCTCAGCGTGAATGATGGCAGTTAAGATGTTTGACTCAGTGAAAATAAGTTCTCATCCTTTTACTGTCCTGTGGGAGCAGCACTCCATCACCGCAGCGTGACCCTCAACTGAGAGTTCAAAGCTTTGCTCGTCCTCATCACGCAGAAGAATCTGTCCGATCACCTCTGTGTCCCTCTGCCTTCCTCTTTGGCATCTATCTTCTTTCCATATATCACAGGTGAGCATGGGTCATAAAAACGATTACTCCACAGGGAGGCGGTGCATCTATTTCCGCCATTAAACTGGAATCAGGTGGATTCAGCTCTTCCTAGTCGTCCAGTGAGTAATGGATACCCCAGTGCCTCTCACTGCCTTGTCTTATCTACTATAGAGCCCTGAGATGCTCTGTGACTCACTGAGGCAGAAAGACACACACTCACTTACTCAGACATGATTTTTTTTTAGCTCTGGATGCTTTCTGGGTTTTATGTTCAAGTTTTAGTGTCCAAAAGAGGAATTCTGCATCATGATCCATTACGTGATGGATTGACCTCTGCGTGGCCTCCAGTTACTCAAGGGGAGATAGTATGCGCGTCATAAATGCTTCTTTTTTTACTGAATAAGAAGGAGAGGAGCTTATTTCTGTCCACCTGCGTGTTAGGGAGCTGTGAACTCTGAGGCCACGTTGGACAGCCAATAACGCTTCATCGGTCCCACAGTGCTAAAAGCATATATCGCTTTATCAAAACACAGGAATGATTTTCACGGCTGAGAGGGCGTCCCTCCATAACTTCAGGAGTCAAAGGCAAGATGAGTTTGTATGAAAGAACAGAAAGAGAGGAAGCACATTAAGGTGACAATTACACAATACTAATTAGACATAATACCAACGTAGTAACCAAAACTTAATACAAAAATGTGTTTTTTCCAATCTCTAGTTCTGCTTTTCGTCTTTGTTCCCTTTCAACTTTGAAACGTCTTACCAACTGTGGTTAGGAGTTTTGACCATATGAAAACTAGAAATGTCTGAGTCATGTTTTCAAACAATCAATTCACATTTGTGAGTTCTGGTATTTGTGATGTGTCTTCCATCCAGGAACTGATTAACGACTGTATGAATTATCCTGTCCTCTAGTAAACAACGGCAAACTGGTGATACTTCAGTATTTAATCGGATACCCTTAATTAATAAAGGGGGGATATTATCATGACCCCATCAGAACAAATGATGGCTTTTTGTTCGGTTGTTTCTTTTCCAAAAATCTTTCATAACTAATGAAATCAGGTTTTTGGGGAATCATACAGTGATAAAACAAAAATAGAGCTGGGCTTTAACAAGCTTTGTTAAACTGAACTCCGGTGATGAGAAAGACACGTGGATGCAGTGTTGTCATGGAGCATTTTATGCATCCTGGTCCGTGATGTCATGGCTGTGAGGTTTAACACAGTTATGTTCTGCATTGTGGAAAAACCCAAGCCCAGATGCAAAACAACTAAATATATTGCCAACAAGCCTACACACAAGCAGTTTGTGGTCCCCAAAGGCAAAGTCAGCCTGTGGTATGTGTGGTGACGCTGGTGTAAGTGGGTATATTGGGAGGGCAGGACCATGCAGAAAGGTACAGGGCTCTGAAATAATATCGCCCCTCGAGTGTTATTATGACGTAGTTCCTTCCATAACTCTCATCATCTCTGTCTCATGGTTTTGAGGACAAATACCTACCTGATGATGAAGTTAATCACCAGAAATCATAATATTATTCTACCAAACCCTCCTGCAGAACCAAGTATACATGCAGCAGAGTTGGCAAATATCAAAAAATGATATGGCAAAGGCCATATTGCACATTAGAAATTTCCTGAACACCTGAAGGAGAAGCAGACACAAATGGGAATTCCCCATCTCCAAGAAAAGCAAGGTGATGTATGCTGGGAGTTTCAGGGTTCTACTGTGTAATTATTGGTCTGAAATACTGCACTCTTCAGACCCCACAATGTGTCACTGCATAGAGGATATGAAACTACAATTTCATTGTTAACGATGGAGGGATTTGTAGCATACCTGATGAATGCACAGAAATAAACAACTTACATTATTGGTGTTGGGCTGATCATCAGATTTAAATTCCAACATACATTATTTATACCACATGTATATTAACATTGTTTCACTGTTTGTGACTTCTTGTAGGTGTGAATTTTTAGTGAGGTAGCAACTTGTCCTTGATTTCGTGCAGAGTGACCCACGACCACCTTTTCAGCCCCGCCAACTGCTCTAGGATTATATCCTACAAGAAGTAATTACTGGCTTTGCGGTGAAGGAGTTACTGCATCTTCCCAGAAAGAAACCTTACTGCTAAACACACATGAATCGTGACTGCCTGATGAGTAACACTATGATGTAACTAGAAGAAAGACGAAATAAGAGGTCAGCTGAATCTGTCTGTGAATCTCTGTTTTTAAAAAGTAGCAACTTCCCACATAGATGTTCTTTCAGTAAGTATCTTGGACCACCATGTCTATCTCCTGCTGTCAGCTTCGCCTTGATACACTTGATTCTACAGCTGAAGGAGTTTTGACAGTCTGGACATTCCTCATAACCAAATCTGGAAACAGGGGGCAAATATCTCACCAGCGTATCATGGTTAGTTTTGGTCATCAGACAGTGAAGTAAGTTAGGAAACACTTTTTATTAATGTTTCTCTGCTTGAATACTTAGCTGCCACTGGTGGGGATTGCTGATTCACTCGAATCAGAGCTGTGGATCCTTTAATTCATACCAGTGACTTGATGCTGCTGAAACCAGTGAGACTTCCTGTAGAGACAGAAAAACATGATCCAGCTCCACATTGGCTAAACTCATCTGTTTCACTGAAGCACTAAGAACGACTTTTGGTGAGGTACTGACTGAAGTGATTCAAGTGACTCGCATTAGTTTTGTAACTAACTCAGAAATTATATGGACATGAAGTCACATTCTATAACTTAAACACATAAATGAATCTTTGATCTGAACTGCCCAAAGTGGTGTTACTGTGTTATTAGTCTTATTTATTTGTTTAGAATTTCACACCTTCGTGTATGTGTGTATCTTTACTTTTCTGAAGTTGCAGCAGCTGTGGCTTAGGAGGTCAATTGAGTTGAGTCGAATAATTGGAAAGTTTCAAAAATTTGAATCCCAACATGTACAGCAGTTGAGAGTTCATCTGGGTATAATGACAGCTGATCAAAAGATGTGCAGCTGGATGTGAATGTACTATTAGTTACATTAGGTAACTAATAATAGGTATTCAGTTGCCTCGTCGTGTTTCATTTTGTCTTGAAACCGTGTGTTTAGAGAATGAAGTTGACATGAAATTGCAGAATATTTTCCATTGAGTTCTGATGACCATTTTTTGAAACAAACTGGAGCACGGAGCAATCGAGACAGTGAACGGTGACCTGGAGCAGCAATTTTACACAATGTTCCTGTGATTTTTACGAGTGTGTGGATGTTTAGTTAGTGCCGATAGAAATGAGTGTTTCTTGCTCGGACTCTGAGGCAGACAGTGGCGGAGAGGGCACCTCATGACATGAATTAGAGGTGACTGGATGACAGACGCTGATGGCGAGACCTTGTGTAAACACGCTCATTGAAGACGGTGTCAATCAACACCCCAGATTAATGCTCGGGCTATTAGTCAAAGCAGACATCCTTCGTCTCTCCTTGAATAGAACTTCACCAGAAAAGTGTGCTGAAAGTGCCGACGGACTGAACTGACCAGACAGCAAAGTAATAACTGACTTTTGACAACGTCAACACACTGGTCATGTTTAGTTAGAACAACTTTTAGATTGTAGTTTTAACAGGAAAGACTGTCAGTCACTTTACACCAAATTATGTGAATCGGGCCTTTTCTTTCAAAATATCACTCCAACATCTGACTCATAGTAAAGTCCCCATATTTACTGCCCTTAGATAACTGCAGGTAGTATTTTGTCAGTCCCATCGACATGAATTTGTTTAACTCAGTACAGTTCAGCAACATTAGAAATGTGCAGTAGAATAACAACCCTCAGAAAGGTCCCATAAAACAAAAGCAATAAAATCAATGGATTCCAGGAAAAAAATCACAGTGACAATGTGCAATAAATACAGTTCATTGTAAAAAATACAGTTCATAAGCCACTTCATCTCATGCAGTTCTGTCAACACAAGTTCAATACAGTTTATCTGCCGGCTGATGATGTGACTCTTTGGTTTCTTTTATTGCATCATTTTATATTGTTTGCACTAGATTTCTAATTACAACAGCAGGAGCAGTGCTCCAATTTCAGTGTACATGTTATTGAACACGTTTACCATGTCTGCTCAGCTTTGTATAGTTCACGCAAAGAAAGCTCAAATACTAAGAACTAACAATGTTGGTTGGTTTTAGCCAGCTCTTATTTTATAAAGTAAATGAAACAATATGTCTGGATATGTTTACAAAAGTTTGAACGTGGCCCATCACCACCACATTTTAAGATTACATCCAAGCGTTTTTCTGTGCACAGTGAAAACGGACTTGAAACAAATCTCACTCATATTGAACTGAACAGTTGTGATTTCAGCTATTTGCATGTAGACTGATCACAGAGAGAGGAAGAAAAAAGCTTCTAACTTACTATTCTTTCTAGCCTGATCGATGTGAGACCTGAATGTTCTGCTGAGCGATTACAGTCGGTGCAGCAGTGGTGTGTTTAAGAAAAGGCTGCAGGTGACTCTCTGGGAAGCCTCCAGGGTTTTCCAGAAGGTTGGTGGATTTGACAGTGTTGAACAACTGGTGGTGCCGTGAAGGCCTTTTCAGTAAGCCTCCATCAGGAGTTCCACTCGGAATTGTTTTTGCGTAATCCTGCTGACAGACGACTGGAAAGCACAGACCTCTGCCAAATGCAGTGGAAGAAAAACTTTTTTTTTTCTTCTGTCAAACAAGTAGCTCCCAAAATGTAATGGATTCTTCCATGACATTGGTTATACTCCCTCAACAGTTGGGTGAAAGTTGTCATGATATTTTTTTAAATGATAAAAACTGGCACCAGAGGGGCAAAACATAAAATCTTTTGTGAAAGTCTGTTCAGTGGAAAAAAATCTCTACACATCTCTGCAGAGTAAAAAAAAAACTTGAGATGACTTTAACGTGAACTCTTTTATATTAACAACCAACACTAAAGTTATTACGCTTATTGTTATGTCAAAACACTGAAATACATGTTGGTGAAATGACACCAGAAAACACCAGGCTGATTGCTAGAAATAGTATTTATTCATTTGTTATTCAGTTTATTAAACAAATCCTTACTTTTTCTTTAAGGCAGCATTAAATAAAACAAGTGTGAAACAATGTAAAACTGTGAATCCACCAATAGGACTGTCAGGCTCCTGCTTCTTCACACTTGATTGAAATGATCCATCAGTGAAGTTCTAGCTGATAACAAGCTGCTGATTGGAATCAGGTGTGAAGGAGCAGGTGATCACCAGAGTTCATAAATCTGTTCAAGTAGCTCTGCAATAAAAGCCATCGTTTGAATCACTAGACCATCATCAGTGTAGAGAACAAGCGCATATCCTGTTCTGGAAAGATCTTCATCCACCTCTGAGCCCTGACCATATGTCACTTTCAGCCATCTATCTTCTGGTATGTGTTTGTTTAAACACAGATTTGGATGGATGCATAATGCATACAGAATGTACAGATACAGAAAGGAATATTCACATAGTTACATTGAAATGAATGACCCAGTTCCCTAAACTAAACAAAGAAAGAAAGAAAGAAAGAGGACTAAAGTTGTAAAATACAGACAAACATGAACAATGAATCTTGTGCCTGTTTGGGGGGCAGAGGTTAAAACCCATGAAAAGATAGAAATAAACCTTGTCGTTCACGTTTCCACCTCTGTTCTCTATTTAATTTTATTTTCCCCTACCTCTTTCCTCTACTTCCATCAACAAATCGTTGTCATTGTAATTCGTCTGACTTTCACCAAAGCAGGAAGTTCCAGAGTAAAAGTGATTTCAAAATAAAAGACAAGTACAATAGGACAGAAAATGCATTTGATCTATATAGACGCCTGGGTCTGTTACATAAAGAAGAACTCCAAAAATTGAACATACTGACACTTCTGTGAAATTTGCTCTGCAGAAAAGAAAAATGGTTGTACAAAGAAACTACAACAACCCTGTGTACTATGGAAGTTGAGAGGCACTATGGAGGTTGAGAGGTACTATGGAAGTTGAGAGGCATGAAATTCATTTTGCACGTTATAAACAAAGTGCTTACTTTGACATTGACCGAATGATGGCACCAGAGGAAGCGTCTGCAGTAAAGATGATATCATAATTTTGAGGGGGGTGTCAAAGTGGGTCAAAGTTCATCATCATCCATCCAACAGTTTAAAATTTTACTCAAAGACACTTTTTCCACCCTGTGGTGCAAGAGGGGAGGTGAGGATTCATTCACAGGGGCCACGAATGTCTGCACAAAATTTCATGGCAATCCATCATGTAGTTATTGAGCTATTTGGATGAAAACGGACCAACGGCCTGACACACTGATGTTATTTGTGGTTGTTTGGCTCAGTTATCGGAAACTCTTGTTTATCCTGTATGATCAACAATGGCATTTGTGTTCATAACGGCATCTGCGGTCAGATCAAAGCCGTGTGATCTGACACTGAGATCCACACTGCCAAGAACCAGGTGTTTGTTTACAAGTGTCAAGAGAGGAGAAACTGAATGAATGAATGACCATTTTGTGCCTTTGTAGCATTGTCACAGTTGTCAGTGACAATCACAAATAGATGCTCACAATTTACGGAGAGAATGTCTAACATCATCTGACAGGAGTCCCTCATATTGTCACACATCGCGTCCTCCAGAAGGTCAAAAAGCTGCTTGTTTAGATTTTGTGGGGTAAAAAACTTTGAGCGTCACGCTGAGTTTCAGCCCTTATTTCTGTTTGCATCATTTAATCTGACTGGAAGATTAAATGCTGTAAAATCATGCTGGTTGTAGGAACACTTTGTTTAAAGTAAATTTGACGTTCCCATCTCATGTTCATGTCAGCAGGTTTGGGTACTTTTACCCTGATGGTGTCCCGGCAACCACAAAACCACAAGAAAACATATCTGTGTTCACTTTTCAGGAAATTGACTTAAATTATACCAAACAGTTTTTGATTGATTTTGCAGTTTTTATATTTCTGTTGACTACAAAGATGACTTAGGAACTGGAGGTTACACGGAATGATTTAAGACTTTTGAGCACACACAAATGCAGTACACTGTCAGAGGCTAAAAGCACATATGATTCCTATTGTCGCTATTCTACAGACGGACGTTGTGGTGCGTTTTCAAAGCAAGTAAAATTACCCAGTTTATGCAGTTAGAGTAGAAGAAACCTTTCTCCTGGGATGTTTTGATGTTTTGATGTTTTGATGGTGATGATTGGATTTTTTTCCATCAGACAGACGTGACTTTGAGGGAGAAGATCTGAGATGGAAACGATTGCAAATGGTCTTTCCTGCTTTTATGATCAATATTGTGCTATGTGTACTGTTGTGTCTGAAGAACGTGACACATCTGTATTCTATGTTTGACACTATGTTCATTTGATGTGGCCATGATCCCTTTCCGTTTTTCAGGTGCAGTCAGTGATTTGAATTCTCCTCACGCTGTCCGTTTGCATGTGCGCTGAACGTCTGGTGTTCACACGCTGCTCTGTCAATGAGAAATATAATGAATGGTCAGCTACAGAGCACGGCTCCACTCCCTCTTCCTCGTCCTCATGGGATCTACACCACAATAGTCGTGGAAGAGAACTATTCCATTAACAAGGGCCGGTCTCACATTAAAATCTTAAGATAGCTCACAACCAACAGGAGCTCCACATCCATGAGAGGTCAGTAGTTTTGGAATAGTAGCGCAAAGAGCTTGCTCTTGTGCATGTTGGGTTTATATTAGAATAGTTTGTATTGTTTGCTTTTGAATATTTGCAGAGCATCATGAGGTGAATTAGTGCAAATGACATCTGATGTGACTTGACTTGTGACTGTTGAGACGAGCCACATCCAGCTAAAGACAGATGGTCACCTACCCTACTAACATCACCGACTCTGTGATGTTACTGTGAGTGTGTTAATTCTGGAGTGCGTCGTACGGCAAGGACATCAGGAACTCTGTAATCTGCCTCATCCTCAGCTGCAGGCCACTTGGTCGAGTTCAAGGGGGAGGGGCTATGACTGCATCATCTTATGGTTGTTTTTCTATTACGTAGACTCCCGGTCATTCACAGGGTTGTACATAACCTTTGGAAGTGCACTTCTTTACTTGAGTAGCTTGTCCAGGGCATGTGTTCTTACACAACATAAGAAGAATATCAACAGCAATGAATACTGCCGAGTCACTCTGTTGTGTTCTTCAAAGTCAATGTCAAAAGTCAAAGTCAACGTTATTGTCAAATATACTGTATATGCGTGATATACAGCACAGATTAAATTACAGACCGCTCAACACACGGTGGAAACGGTACAAAAAAGTACAAATAGTACTAACTGTAATATAAATAATGCACTAAATTAAGAACTAACTGGATAAAAAAGTATACTAACTAAATTAACTAAATTTAACCGTACGATTAAGTGGGAAAGAACGTTGTTGCCTTCACATGTCCAAAGCCAATTTTCCAGCTTATTGATCAGGAATCTGCTTTCCCTCCTGTGTGCTGGCTGTAGATCTGTGCACAGCCATCTCTTCAGTGCTCCTGAATGAATAAGACGCTCCCTCTGAGTCGAAGGCAACTGGACATGTAATTTGCTTGAGAATGTTTCACCACATCCTTCTTCACATCTGAAGAACTGAAGAAGCTTCCCGGATGAGTGGCGAAACGACTTAAATCAAAGTACAAGTCCAGTTGCCTACAAATTAACCCAGCAAGATGCCATGACCTGGATGACTGAGAACCTTCACAGACATCTTCCTCTGCGTCTCATTCCCACAGAAGACGCTTTCGGTAGAGCACCTCATCCTCTGTCTCCGCAGCTCAGTGTTCCAAACCAGAGTTGATTACAGCTCCACAGTGCAGCAGCACTGCTGGCATGCCGTTCTGTACACTCGGTACACTCATACACAAACACTTACATTCTTGAGCCTCCAGAGGTTATTCTCTCCTCATCCACCAGCTGAACTGGGATATACGATCCACTGCTTATTAAACTGAGCTTACTTGTAATTAAGTCGGTCTGATGGGTTCTGCTTGAGGTTTCAGTTTAAGCCTCTCTCCTCCTGTTGCCCAAAAACTGATGAGTGAAGAGTAATAGGTTTTATCATGCAATATAGAAAAATGACAGATTGGTGAAAATAGAGGCAGCTGCGAGAGCTTGTGCTCAATAATTTAATGTTTCTTAGACATAACGTGGTTTGTCTTAAATTAGTATTCCAAAGCACGATTACTATCCCAAGCTTACAACCCTATGGGTTAATGCCAGAAATTGCTGTGAAATGTACAAAATGTTCCAAACCTGTCGCACAGTGGAATAATTATTGTACATTCACACTTGAGCTTAAAAATAATACTATTTCCGGTTGTGTTTATGCAAGCAGACTCGACGTGACCTGCTGCTGTCTGAAGTTTGACTGAACCACATGAAGTGATTCAAGATGGCGCCTGAACCGTAAACAAAAGCTGCCAAACACACAAAAGAGACAAGATGGAACATCCTGGACATCATGTAGCGTGCAGCTGTGTACATCTGTGTTCAAGTTGCTGTCCACACGTCCATCCGTCCTCATACACACACGCACACACATTTCACAAAGTGACAGCTGATACATTTTGGTACATTTTGGACATTTAGATGTTACACTGCTGCATAATTACGTGCCGGATCTTTGTAATTCTTATCTCTGACACATAAACATATAAACACCAGAACAGCTGCACCACATGTGTGAGGTTTTGGATACCAACACTGCTATTTTTGCAAAACCAAACCCACACTTTCTGACAAAATCTGTGAACATGTTTCCGAAACTTCTTTCACTTCATGCTGCTGTCTGTGAAGGTTCTCTCTCCGTGACACTTCCTGCTGCTTTCCACATACACAACAATGAACATGTTTTTGCCACAATTCATAAGGGTTTGAAGTCAAACCATTAAATTTAGTCACGACACGTGCTTGATGTTACTAGTTGTTGTAACAGTAGTAGTTGTAGTACCACTATACATCACAATGCATCATGATATAGGGGCCAGCATCTGTGCACTACATGTAAAGTGTGCCTGAAATTAGTCTGTCACTATGACAAAATGGCCAGTCCATGCACCTTTTTGCTGGTCACTTCAGCGTGCAGTCCAGGTGTTCCAGAGGAGGAGGTCCAGGATCCCGACAGCTCCCTCTGATGCATGTATAGGCCTCCGACACCTCTTGGTGGACCTGTGCCGTGCTAACAGTTTTTGCAGAAACATCTGGCAGGCGACAGGACTTATGCTCCACTTTCTCACCAATTAGTGTTTCTGTGCCCTCTGCTATGTTCCCATGCAGCACACACACACGCACTTTCATGTCTCTTTCCCCAACCTGCTGGTTCCTGCCAGATTGGACACACAGCGATGCGAAAAACATGAAAAGAAACCAATTTAAACGGACTAATCTACCCATTTTTGAACACGCAGTTTATTTTTACAGTCTCCAGCTGGACATGCTTCAAGTGTGTGGAAGCAATCAGGAAACACGAAGAATGAGAGAAGAGAGAAGTAATGTTCACAGATTCAAATGTCTGCAGGATATATTCATCTATTGATTCAAGTTCTAGACTGACTGCACGGCAATTGCCTCTGAATGCCTGCCATATTTTGTTTTTATTTGCTAGAGAGGAGGTCAGCTTGCCAAAAAATAGAAACATTTGGTTTGTGAAACAGATCATTAGCCCACAAAAGACACTTCAAAATGTGCTGGTAAGTCAGCCGCTGAGCAGACAAAAAGCAAAGAGCACCCTGTTTTCTTTGTGTCTGTTTGTTTTGATTTATCTAGATTTTAAGCATCATCTGACACAAATTATCTGACCGCATGTATACATTCTAATAATGTTGTTACTCATATGATAATATTTACTGCCATGCACCGCAAATTGTGGGGGGAATGCAGGGAGTGAAAAGAGCACATTATTGTCATAGAATCAACTCCTGCTTCTGCTGACCAGGCCACTGCTGAGGTGTTTGCCCAGCTCATTGCCTGTCTCAGCCCCGACCCTTCCTTTGCCCCATGGATGACTCTTCTCTGCCCTCGCCATTTGACATGTGGCTGCTGTGATGGATGTGCGTAGTCTGGACAAGGTGGCCCTGCGCTTTCATCAGGCCCGCAGCCGGCTGATAGGCCAAGGGAGCGAGACGAGCATCACAGGAGATAAAACAACCGTCCCATGTCACCACACAACAGATAACACAAGGCTCCTCTTCACAGATCGTACATCAACATTATAACATCTGACGCCAGGAAGCAGCAAGGCACGCTGGGTAGATGACACGCCCAGAAAGATAGATCTCTGTGACTGTAGTAAACAAAGATTTTCTCTCTGAGTGCCTCTGAGATGTTTATCTAATGGCTGAAACTGATTTTTTTTAATGGATTTCAGGAAATCCAGTTTAGTGTATGTAACCTCGGTGAAATTCATTTACCTTGTGATTTTAGTGTCCTGCTGGGACTTAAAATCCTGACAGGTTGCATCTGTAGCAGTTTTCCTCCTCACACTCGTCATAGGGGAATTAAAACACGTCCTCCTCACATCTTTTCCCCAAGTTCTGCCAGACACTGCAAGGACACACCTCAATCAACTGTCTGGCATTTATTTTTTCATGAGACCTTGGTGAGCTGCAGCGAGAAGACACAGAGGAATGATCCTAAACGCCCTCATCTTTCACCTCGACTTTGTAATGTCTCTCTGAATACAAACTGCCCTTAACAGTCGGATGCACACACACACACACACACACACACACACACACACAGTCACGTGTGCTCCTCCTTGTCAACAGGCAGTTTTCGGGTACTGTCTCACAAACAGATTGAATCTGCTTCTCGAGGTCTCCGTCTTTAAAAGTTTGCCTTCTCATCTCAGTTTGGGGCATGGTCTCCCCAATGTGGTTTTAATCTTTTGAACATTCACCCTCAACCACCTTCTCTACTTTCCCTGACTGTGAGCTGGCTCATTGTTTATTTGCAGAACTGGCACTCACACTGTCTCAACAACCTGCTAAACAAGTGCATGCAAACTTTAATTACTGGAGTTTGAAATGAGGCTCCATTAAAACGAATGACCTTCATTAAAGCAGTATTAAGGGACGGATGCCGGTGGGGTGAACATGCTGGCAAAGGGGCTGGAAGTGCTTGACCAGGAGCACGAGTGCCTGAATAAACAGCTCAGCGGGCTTTTCTTTCTTTTGCTCTCAAAGCCCCACTGCGACTACTATCGAGATTACAACCACCTGGCTCTGCGTCCCCCTTCCCCAAACATTTTAATCATGGATGAAATTCATTTATATGTTGCGATAATTGTGCCTAATTGTTTCTTTGAAGGGGATTGAGGCCAGCAGCATCTGGCTGACATCTGGCTTAATGCTTATAAGAGTGACTTTGTGCCCAGCAGGAAACTCTGGACCCGACTGGCTCCCTTTGGCCCATTAAGGCAGACAGCCATGCCTCTTATGTAGCTGTGCTGTTACCTGAACTGGACAAGGTATCTAAGCAGCCTTTCTCCACAGACTTTTTAATCTCTGTGAAGGTGTTGTGTCTGCATATTTTTGTTGAACATGTTATTTTCTTAAGGAGTCAAGCAGCTTCAACTTCTCCAGCTGCACTTCCTCTTTCTGGTTGTACAGTACATTCCACATGTTCCACAGACTCAGTGATGGTATGTGCAATCACACATACAGCACTTCTGTTCTGTTTCGCACTGAACACACAGACACACACTCTCATGAGCTGGAATCTTAGGAATTAGTTTAATTACGGGCGAATTTGCACCTCGCCTTTATTGGCAACATTCAGTGCCAGTGCAGGAAGTGTGTGTTTCATGAAGTGTCAGAAATTAGTAGTGTAGGGTGTGTTGTGAATCCATGTATCATAATCCTTAATATTTAAGTCTTGCTTATCACAAATAACAGAAGTGGAAAGCTAAACAACTAACTGTTTTACGATTAATATCATCAGTTAAAGTCGCAGCACTCAATTTAAAGGTGTGCAGGAAAGTTGAGTCATAGTTTGTGATATCATTTTATGTGATATTATACCCCCAGTAACCATAGTATCACAACACAATCGAACCACTGCGATACTGAAGAACAAAACCAGGGATTACGGATTGTGGAGGCTCAAAGCTTTGACAAATGAGATGATATAATGTACAAAAATTGTATTTATTTACCTGCTTCTATAACACACACACTACTATATTGTACATATGTACCATGAAGTTAAATTGTCCAAATTCAAGCAAAAATATGCAGTTGATGACCGCGACATGAGGATAGGTGCGTCCATGGCTCTACCCAAAACAACAAGTACTAACACAAAGAGGTAATTACATCATGTATATACATTAAAAGGCTGGAGGGGGGCAGTTATTATAAATAGGGTCTAAAAAGGGGCATAGGTTATAACATTAATGTAATACCTTGAACATAATCCTACAAAGTGAGATCAATTTAGAAACTTGGGGTTAAATACATTCTTGCCTGGCAGTTGGATTGGCTCCCAGCATGCAGAAACAAGCACATAAATGCACAGTGGCACCAGCTCTTGTGTGATTAAAGGATGCATATATATGAGCATGTGTGTATCTGTTTCAAACACACACACAAAACACACACTTGTCAGCAACAAGGCGCATGTTGTCACTGACACATGCACACAAACCTGTCGTTCACAGCCTGGAGATGCGAACACAGGTTACCATTGAAATGAAGATTATTATTTCTGTCACTCCCTGAGTGATGTTCTCATTCACACTGAGAGCCTGTCAGTCAGCCCCCCTCCCAGCCACTCCCTCCACCCATCTACCCTCTCACCCAATCCCCACCTCATCACTGAGTGTCGTTGATGCTGACATGTCACATCTGGAAGCTCTTCTCTACATGTGCAGCATAGACATTTCTCTGCTCACGTTCCCCTTCCCAAGAGGCCTGATTGTGAAGCTCCTGCAATAATGTGAAAAAGGAGACAACGGAGAACTGAGAAACTGAACAAACAAATGCATTCTGGGCACATTCCTCTCCCAACATTACGGGATCACTTTCCTTTGGTGGTGAGAAAAGGCAGATGAAAATGGTAGCAATTTCCTTTGAGTCACAGATTCCGCTCCAAGTCTTAAACACCTCTATTGTTGGGAGACTGTCTTTGTGTAAGGTCAGAAAAGTCAAACTTTTTTCGTGTTGACAAGGATGAGACACTTTATTGTAGCATGTCAACGATGTTTGTTGGACACTTGACACTTGTTGGCGTAGTGGGCGGTAACAGAGTCACTCCAAGCCGCTGTTTCCTGTGGAAAATCTATGCTAAGTGTGCTGCTGTGTGTCGAAGCGGGGTGTTCCCTTGGCAGGAGGAGAGAATGAAATAATCATTAATATGTCTTAAGGGTAAATGATGTCATTCACAGTGAATAAATGCTGCGGCTGGGCCAATTCAAACCATTTGTAGATAAAATGTCAATTTGACCTATTGTGTTTCACAGACATATGTTACACACTGCACACAACGTAGGTATGGACCCACACTACACACATATACATACACACACACAGCCCACTCCACTGATGAGGCTTAGGATGATCTGCTTCCAGTTAGTTTGTACCACTGTTCCTGTTTGGTGGGTGTACAAAGTAATGGATCCAGTTTCAAGACATGCTTTTAATGAAACTCAAACTGAAACACATTACTGATTGGAGAACAAAGGCCGCAGAATCCAAAGCTGTTGTAGAGGTGACCTGGGCTTAGCAGGCTCACATCTCTAAACAAAAGTTCTTCATAAAAGTCCAACTCCAAACACGGCCCCTCTGAAGCATCCTGTTCCCATAACACGGGAAAGCAGCTTGAAGAATGTGGCCGGACTTTTTACCTTTGCTATCTAGAATTACAGTTTGTTTTGAAAACTCAATGACACAAAGATAAACTGCAACTTAGGTTGCTTATGACTTCCAGAGATGTAACGGTCAACAGTTAAGGCTACTGAATCCTCGCAAAGTTTGATACGAAACCCGTAAATGAACATCAGTTTCAAACTTGCTGAACTTGAGCAGCAAAACATTGTGATTAAAATAAAGAATGTTCTTTTTTTAGAGGAAATGATTTAACAGAGCACTTCACGACCTGTGGCACACTTATATCTAAAGTAATACCTTTCTAAGTCTACACTTATTTGAAGCTATGATTAAAGATGAAAGGTTAATTTATCTCAGCAGGACAAATGTGGCCTGTGTGCCAAGCTAACTGCTGCAGTAACTGTGCTATGCTAGCTGTTAGCAGGTACTGCACTAATAGACGTGTGGTATCAATTTCCTCACCTAACTTTCAGGCAGAAAGTAGAACAGTGTATTTAATCAAATAAAAAGGATGCTGAAGCCCAAAACTAAAGCAAAACCTGTCAAGTCAAATTAAATGTCCCCTTCAGCGGTCTGACGTTGCCGTTCATGAAAGTAAAACAGATTCTTTGTGAAACGAAAAAATGCCTTTGAAGTTCAGCTCAAGGACGACATTAATGGCACAAATCACATTCAAATGGTCCATATCAGCTCAGGGACGTCCCAGTGTTGATCTGAGGTCCGTTCTCTCGGTCACACCAGGAGGAAAGTCCATTACTTTCCCCAAAGAGAATAGTGAGAGTGGTGGTCCACTGCCCCGAGGTCTCTCAGCTCAGCCTGCACCTGCGGCCGGTCTTGTCCAGAGCTGAAGAAAGTAAAACAAATACAGTAAATAACTCTGCTTAATGGAGCTTAAGAGTGGCCTCACTCATTTGCCGTGAAGAACCGAGGGCTCTAAATGACTCAAGCACAATGAAGTGGAGCATTGGAGCACAATGGCTCTCAGATAGCGCTCCGTCGTGTGAGTGGCCTCCGCTCCTGGTGTGCATGAGTTAGTTTGTGATGGTATCGGCTTAAACTGTGCATGGGCAATAGAAGGACGATGTGGTGGGGTGGCAGAGGCTGAAAAGGTCTGAGGCAGAGGTTAAATATACGGGTTACCCACATTTGCCAGGAGAAACAAACAGGAAGTCCTACACAAACATCTGTGTCTGACTGCAGATTGTTGCATGAAGGACATGGAGGTAGATTGTCTGAGACTCAACACAAGATGAAACCTGAGAATGGTGATGAGTTTCTTTATTCACAGTTCTCATTTAAAACGCTGTGTGTGTAGAATGAGCTTGCAAAGTCTGTTCCTATTAGTCAGTGTCTGCAGTGTTACTATCGTGTTATATCCCAGTGAAGAGAAGATTTTAGCACATCCTCTCCGGATTTTATTTATAACAAGGGTAATTTACGAGAATGTGAAGGCCTGTCTACTCCATAACCCAGCTCAGGCTCTCTCATTCTTCAGCATGACAGCGCTGGGCTCCTGGAGTTATGAGATCAAGGCTGATGTCCCACAGAACACCACTCAGGGGAACAGGTATCTGCACTTCCTTATTTTATCAGCTCACCAACAAGTGAACATGAACACAGGCCACTATAAATCATTTGCTTCTGATGACAGACCTGAGGATGTTGTACATGTGTGCCGTATTCTATTTTAGCCTCACACTTTCTTTCTGCCTCTGTGGAAGGTAATGCACCTGCAGACTGTGTGAACTAATTGACAGAATGGTCAATGACTGAGGCTGTTGTACTTGCACTTTTCCTGTGTGTCCACAAGCTGACAAATGATGACCCTTTTTACACACAGTCACACAAACTGTGTTGAGGTAGCTCAACACAGGCAGCCTGTGATGATAGGGTGATGAAACCAAATGGGTGTGGGAGCGCGAGATCCATGGCCTTGATTCTTTTTCCACTCTACTGTTTCTGTTGGAGGGAGTGAGGACGAGAAAGTGAGCACACATGTTTTTAGACGATGTATGTGGTGAGTAGGATGTGTGTGTGTGTGTGTGCGGGCGTGTGTGAGCAGGGAGGGCAGATACGGTCACTGTCAACAAGACAAGAACAACAGATTCATTACATTTGTTTGACCAATAGCTTCCTGTGGAAGATAGATGTGTTGTGGCCTGAGCAGCTGTTCACTCTGACAACAGTCCTCTTGCATGATGTGCCTGTATAGAAGGGAATTATCATTCATTGTGTGTGTGTGTGTGTGTGTGTGTGTGTGTGTGTGTGTGTGCACCTCTTTCGGGTGTCCCTTACAGTCCTTGCAGACGGG
>CAAKHB010005499.1:84683-96794 GCA_901007665.1 Aeoliscus strigatus | reverse complement strand
GTGTGCGTACGTATGTGTGAATATGTGTGTGTGTGTGTGTGTGTGTGTGTGTGTGTGTGTGTGTGTTCGACTGCTCATTGGAGCGAAACCCAAATCAGCACATGAAAGGTGTGTATCTCAGTGTTGCTTCTCTTGTTGCTCTGACAGGAAACAGACCATGGCTTTGGTGTTTGGTTTCTCCAAACTCACACAGGAGTTTAATCACAAAATTTAAAACATGAGGGAGGACAATAAGGCCAATGTTATGTCACCAGTTGTAGTTGATCCCGCAGATTGCTCGGGTCTGTTTCACATATAAATTTGGCGTCAAAAGAGAACTGAAGTGTGTTCGCATGTATTTAAATCAGCCTTCTTTTTAATCTAGTGGACGAATGTTTCATGCAAATGTTTCATAGCTGATGTCTGGAGGATGACTCGTCCTCTTAGTGCTGTCTCTGTGTGTGTTCTAGTCAAACATTTGCAATCATTACCCCCGACCTCTCTTGTCCTAACTGCTTCTCCAGCCCAGCGGGAGTTTGGTGTTATTTGTGTTGGGCCTTGTGTGCAGCTCAGGGCTCCCAAAGCACCACAATTATGGGGGCCGAGACAATAACACCAGAGGGTGGGAGGGGTGTGGATGAGCAAGTCTGACCAAAGCAAAAAGCGAGGAACTACAGAGTATCTCTCATCACATTTGCAGAAATGTTTTGGCTGGACCAGTTGAGTCTTATCCGTCATCACTAATCACCTAACAATAAATCCCACAGCGGAGGACTGAGGTGGGAAGCAAAAAAAGAGAGAGAGGAGTCTGGTTGCAGACAAGGCAGCGCTTCACACAGCACTTCCAAATATTCACACACACTCATAAAAAGAATTTGGTTTCTGGCAGCTCATCATAAACATTTTCCCTTTCGTCGACCGCATTGAACCTTGGCATATGTTAAACCCTTATTGGATTTTCTGTCTTTGTCAGGGTTTAAGATTTCTGCCAGGTTGAACTTCAGCATCAGCATCTTTTACCCCTGCAGGTCATTGTTTTCTTTCGCAGCCCGTTAAGTAAGATCACACAAGATCACACCGACCTTCCCCGATTTTTGCATCTGATCTGTTGCTACAGTTCACCGCCAGAGCAATGTAGTTATTAATAAGACTGAGGAAAGATGGCACGCAGTAATGATGTACAACAACATACAACAGATGACAACAACAATAAAGCTCCAGAGGTGAACCAGCCCTCTGACTGATGTCTTTAACCCTCCAGCTGTTCACAATCTACATCCTGAAACTCACCAGAGGCTTTTCAACTCCTGTATTTCTTCACAGTAAGAAAAAGTCACATTCTTGTTTATTGGAATTAGCAGCTGTACATGGCACACTGTCTATTTATGACCTCCCGAAGAGGACAAAACTGGGAAAAGGAGACAATACTCAGTCATTCTTCTGGAGCGTTTCCTGGCCAGCTTTTCACTTCTGTATTTTGTGCAGTTCTCGTCTTTCTCATGAGTCTATGTCCAAGGAACCATTGTGCTGCAGTGCTTAAAAGTTGGTTCCATTTCCTGCAGGCTTTTTAAACTCAAACAATCTGGACATGCTGTTTCTCCATCAATACATATCTCTATATCAGATTTATTTGGCACACAGGAAAGAAAATGTGTTGAATGATAAACATGTTCTATGTGAGTTTAGTCTTGATGAAATCATCGAAAGCTGCATATTTTCTGCTTTAGCGTTACACAAGTCATTTGGAGTCCTGCCGCATGAATGGAAACTCAATATTGTCTTTCATAGGGCTTTGGCTGCTAAATGTTCCACTACTGTATCGTCATGGTTGCTGAATGTTGTCTAGTTTGGCCTTAGGGTGGTGACATTGTGAGGTTATTAGTTTACCTGCTGCTTACGGAAGCTCTGATTACTAACCGTTTTGTGGAGCCTCAGAACCTGAGGTCTGGTGACTTCCTCCGAAATAGGCGTTACTGCTTTAAAATTCTGTATTTCAATAAAAAAAACAACAACATGGTTGATGGACTCCTGTAATGATGTAGTTTGGCTGGACCTGTTCCAGTGATTGATTGTCGATGAATTCCCCCATTTTGAAATCTACCCGACTTCATTGACGGCCCTGCAGCGGAATGTGACGACTAAATTACAGTTTGAAATGCTTGAGATTCAGTTGACAAGACAGACATTTCACAAGAATGAAACAAGTGTCCAGCTGAAGTCCTACAGCACTGTGTCAAACATTTGACCCTTTGTTGTTTTTTAGCATCATGGCTTTATGGGTACCCAAGCGCCACAGTCTGTTACCATGGATATGTGGCTTTTCGGGAATGTCCATCACAGTTGAAAGCGTGACCCACAATAACCAAACACACCCTGTCCCATCTATTAAAACTCTCTTGGCTAGCACTCCTCTCTAGACACACACATTCCACATTCGTTGGTCAAAGGACGTGGAAAGGAAAAGAGACCTGTTGCTAAGACAACATCAGTCAAATACACAGGTTAGACAAGCGTGCCCATGTCATTCCTAACGTGACAGTGGCCTGCTAGAGACCGCAGTAATGAAACTCCTGTGCCGTGGGCAGGGCCGCATGGCACTAGGCTCTGTGGAAACTGGTCGGGGCCCAGTCTGGCCACACTCGCAAAAGGAAAGGCAACACAGGAAACTGGGGCTTCCAGTAAAAACATGCAATTAGAAATACATTGACGGGGTGTAGGACGGGTAAAAGATGCACACGGTAAAAGAGAAAAGAGTTTCATCAACCTGGAGGACAAGAACACTGATTTACCAGGTCACTGAGAAAGTCCCATGACAAAATCTTGGGGGTCAAAATAGAAAAGCAGAGTGATGGGTGGAACAGTCCAATCACCATCAGGAGTAAGTTCAGGACAGAACATTAATTTCCACAGCTGGACACTCCTGTTTACGAAATGTGATATAAATATATTTTAGAGAACATCCGCACGGTCTGTGTGCCATCACCACTAAAGAGCAGGTGGCGGGCAGCACAAGTTCAACAGACAGTGCCAGCAGTCACACCCTGCATGGCCATGGAGTGAACCACGCTGCAGAGGAAGAGATGGTCAACCCAGCCACATGATCGGAGAAGCAGAACTAACCTCTGACCGAGTCTGACTGGAGAGCCGAGACATCTCAGTTTTTGATTTGTACCTTGTGTGCAGTGGTGATGACATCTCATCTAACATGAGCAGCAGTAATTAGTTCATTGTTATACAAACAGTTCATGAGGTGACGATAGACGTATTGGATTACTTTTGGAAAGCTAAACCGACACTACAACATTTATTAAGTTTGAACAGCAGCCCATTAGGTGAGCTGCACAGTTTACTGTTGAGAATAAACTCTGGTCCATTTTGTCACACCAAGTCCCATTTCGTCACACAGTGAGTCTTGGGATACCAGACAGCGTCTGCATGGGACAGACGTGAGAAAATGTCTGCGCATCCACAGGCAGAAACCATCAGAGGCACTCTTTGGTGTGTGGCTTTTACAGATCAGGCAAGTGGTGACTGGGGCCTCCGCAAGAAAAGGCCTTAATTAGCCTTCCCTCTCTGCAGACTGCCGGGGCCAGGAATAGGGTTAGATTAACAACAAGCAGCGAACACTTTTAATCAACTCTCAAAGCGCTTCCTTGTACCCCCAACACCAACTGCTCACAAACACGTAATTAGATCGACAGGAGGAAATGGATGTTTGGTATGTGATGAGGTTTTGTACATTTCAAAATACAAACGTGTGAAGTGACAATTCACAGTCGACAGAGGCCGAATAAACAGATGGAAATTGTGCATTAATCAACCGGGCAGTTAACGAAGGAGCAAATGGATGTGGATTATAAATCAGGCCTTAATTACATGAGTAATAATCAAATACTGTATTGAGCAAAGATTAATTAAACGAAAAAGGTCAACACAACCTGTAAGGCACAATATCCCTGGGCCGTTCAAATGAACACATACTTAATCAGAACACACACACACAACTTTGAAACAGTAACATATGTTCAGCACCACTGGTCTCACACAACAGATCATGAGAAAACACATCTTAAATAACTGATACACGCACAAGGGATTCCTGACAGAGAAAACAGTCGCTGAATTTATTCTGAAAAGGGTAATCACCCTCAAGTAATATATTCATTTTAGTTGAAGCTGAGAGTTGCCAGATTTTGGAGATAACAGCAGCAAAAATATCTGTCTTCTCTCGCAAGTGGATGGCGTTTGTGTTGCGGCGTTCACAGGGCCAAAAAATACACTTGAAAAGTTGAACTGGCCTTCTAGAAATCACAACACCGAACAAACGTTGTGATCAGTTTCATGTGGAGGTACTTCCACCAACCACCTCCCCTCAAACATAGACAGCCTGTATTTGAGCAGCTAACAGCTAACCTATAATGTTACAGCTCAGACTGCGGAGGACACCATTAATCTTATTTAGTCTGAAATATCTCTACACTTTTCAGGGAGTTATCTGACATATTGTAGCTGCTGCTTTTCTTGGGCAGTGTGTTGAATACTTAGGACAAACGGAAGGGACACGTTTGGACCCTGACCAAAGGATGAACAGAACAGTGTAAACGTAGGAACATGCAGGTAAAACTGACCTCAGATGTACAGTAAGGTTTTCAGATATTTGCTCAGTAAATATGACAGAGGTCAGGCTAGAACAGTAAGAACAGTAACACTGGTTAGAGATACAATGCTGTGAATTACCCCTTTCTGATTTCTTTATTTGCATATTTGACACACTTTAGATGTTAATCCAAGTACATCGAAATGCAGTTTTTAAATGATAATTTTTATGTATTAACTTATCCAAACCAACCGGGCCCTGTTGAAAAAAGCAATTTTGTTTAGTTTACTTGGCTTATCTTTGTCTTACATTGTGTCAGTGTGTCAAATATAAAAAAATAAGAAATCAGGGACAAATACTTTTCTTGCAGCACTGTACAAGACTGCATGTGAAAGACACTTTTCTTTCCCTTCCTGTCCTGTAAATGGTGATCTATAGCAAGGATCATCAACCATGTTGCTTCAGAGCTCCTGAACAGTAACTGATAACACACATGCAGTCTTCAGTTACAAACACTTTCCACGTTCTCTATTCGCATGTTTAATAGGAAAATCTTTGCAATCTATTTATCTGTGTGTCCATGCAGGACAAACTAGCAGTAGATGACTGAACCTTAGTTGAGTCAGTGCATCCACAGTCGTCTCTAGCTCTCTGTTTCTCCGTGGACATTCTCCATGTGGACTTTGAGGTAGTCGTTCCTGGTGAACTTCTTGTGACACAGCTGACATTCTGCCATCGGCCGGTTGGGGTTGTGTGTGAGCTTGTGTCTGCTGAGCATCTTCTTCAAGCTGAATGACAGGTCACACACCTGAAAGACAAACCAATGAAACATCTTAAGTTGCGATCTCATGACTTATTATCTCTGCCAGCTGCAGAAACGCCCTGAATGCTATGTTAATCACACACAACGGGCCTGAGCGACACAGACCTCACTTTTTCCCCATCAGTAGTGAGAGGGAATGCATGCAACTTAACATCCATCATAAATGAGCCATTTTACACTGTACAAATGACTCCATCATCCTCTATCAATCATGGTAATCCGCCACTGACGGGCTGCAGCTCAACACATTGCTGCACGAATCCCAGCATGAGTCTCCCTCACTCCATGTGTGAAGAAGTTTAGTGTCATGAATTACTTCAGAGAACCTCACAGACAGTTAACAGCTGTGACTGAAAAGCCAGAAATGTGACTGAAAACCTTTTTTAAGTTTATTATGGTCTGACTTTAAACGACAGTGGATGGAAATGGTCTCTAGACCAGTGACCCCGCTTTCAAAACTAAAGGCCACTGTGGACAATGTCTCCCACCCACTCCCCAGTCACAATAGATGTATGTTCAGTCCCTCAGTCAGTTGTTCCTAAATCATGTGATCGTACAAGTCCTCACTTGGACTGAGCCAATAAACTGCGTCTGGACTGGATATACCCTAATTTCATTAGATGGTATTACCTCCACCAAGGAGCTTATGTTTTTGCTGGTGTTTATCTGTTTCTGTGTCTGTTTGTTAGTAAAATAACTCAAAACGTTTTGAATGGATTTTAATGACATTTTTCAGGAAATTCAGGACCAGATGATGGTGGGTGTTCTGGAACCATCTGGATCCAGGAATTTGTTGAAGGATTCTTACTCATTGTCAGATCGGGCCATTTTCAGCATCAGTGTATAAAAATCCACAATATCAGCAGTGGTTCGCAGGTCTGGCTGTTAAGAAGGGTTGGGGGTTCATACCCCCCAGGGGTGGTGATGTTTGTTTTACAATTGAAATAAAGAAGAAAATAAAGAATAAAAAGAACAAATATGGCTTTGAGTGCATGATTTGTGTAAGAATGTTGCAAATATTTTTTTTAATAACTATTTGACTGTTTGTATCATAGGCATGTTGTGATGATCAGTTAATTTATTAGCTTAGATAAATATATATCGGGGTCGCTTCAGGGGTCGCTGTGGCAACCCCTGAGGAGGGACAAGCCGAAAGGAGAAGAAGAAGAAGAAGATAAAATGAATGGAGGATGGCGATATTGGGTGGGAATCACAATATTGGTGGAAATGAGCTGCTTGGTGGAGGTCTGCTCTCCAAGTGCTGTTCTAGTTTGTAATTACGTCTTTAATATTTATTCTTGTTCAGTGATGCTTAATAGTCCAAACATGCGCCTAAACGTCTCCTATGTCTGCAAAATAATTGTAAGAACAAAGTGAAACAGTGATGGGAGCTGATTTTTCAAACATTCTCAAAGAAAAGTTATGACAACTTCTACAGAGATGTAGCTGGATAAATGTGGTACCCTTTCGAGGCCCCAACCCCAAGAAAATAAATCTAATCCACATGTTATACGTTAGTTCTATTATCCTCCATAGTGTAACAAAGAATTATTTACATGAAAAGCCAGGGGAGCATCCAGATGACTGTTGGATGTCATATGGCCACTAACAATGAAACCGATATGGATTGTGTGGTCTCGAGACTTTTCTCCTCAGACACGGTCACATTCTCTGGGTTGGAACTTAAGACAAAGCCTTGAATCGAGCTGAATTAGGGTGTTAACTTTAAATGAGAACCATAGGATCCAAAGCCGGCTGATGGATTATTTCATTTTCATCAAAGATTAAAGATAATTTTCTAAAACTACTGCTCGCAATCCAACTGTCAGGAGTGATAACTAATATAATACTATCTCTGCTGTAAAGCTGTGTAGACTCCTCACATCATGTGCACTATATCCTAGACATTTTCTATGGTCTTCATATTGATCCCTCTCACTCGAATGTTGAGATATGTTGTTAGAATTAGGAGATTAAGAGAAACTGAAGCTTCACATGTGGCTTCATAAAACCCCCAAAACATGTAAAGTATAGAAAATATTTATCGACAAAAAACAGGTTTCTAATTTTGTACAATGTTGATAAAATGTTCAATTTTGTTTGTCATCATCTCCTTCCACGCGTTCTCCCCACAGGTCTCTGAGAATAATTATTACTCCTGCGGTATTATAAGCATCGGGTAATTTCTCCCTCTGATCATCTTGAGTGTTTACTTGAGATCAGCTCGCTCTGCCCTTCCAGAGAACTAAGATTAATATCTGCCTCACACTGAGACAGCCCCCAGACACACACACAAATGCACACAAACAAACATTTCCCCACATCTGGCTTTGCTCCAGAACATGTCACATCACACACACACACACCGGGCCACAATTGTTTTGACTGATATTGCAATTGCAGTATGAGTCATGTCCTTAGTGGTGATTATTGCATTTGACTTTTTTTTTTTTTTCATTTTCATTTTTCACTGAGTTACAGCTCCTGTGATTTATATTGTGATTTTGACACATTTCTATCCATTGTTGAACCCGGACACACACAAATGCATGTATGTGAGGATCACAGTCAAAGGCGTGAGAAAAGTGGGTGGTGAATGTCTTCACATCAAAGACCCTTAAACCGACACACATTCAACCACAAACCCCCATTTGATCAGATTTTACAGCAAGTGTATGGAAACCCTGACAAAAATAACCAAAATAGTCATTTTGTCATCATATTACTTGGACAGAATTATAGTTAAATGAAATTATTGTGGGGGGCCCCCAGGAGCACCCTCTGGGGCTCTGGGGGTCTCCAGGCCCAGTAATTATAGGTGGGAAGATACTCACATCACACTGGAAAGGCTTCTCTCCGGTGTGAGTCCTCATGTGTTCATCCAGCCCTCTTTTCTGACTGAAGGCCTTGTTACACTCGCTGCATTTATATGGCTTCTCCTGCAAACACACACGCACAGAGTAAATCTTCGGAGTGCTCCACATCTGTCAGGGAGTGACAGAACAACATAAACTGATCCATTTCCAGTTTGTCCACATATGGACAAAGCCTGGAGAATTTGTGTGCGTAATGACACACATCTGCACACACACACAGGAAAAGCACAGCAGACAACAAAACGATGTGGAAATATTCCTGTTACATGCTCACACACGGTCACGTTCACACACTGATAGCCTCTCACCTCACACCGGAGGGTTCTCTCTGTGGGTTTATGAAGATATGAAATGAAAGATTACGCAGCCTCAGCAGCAGGGAGGAAATGGCCGGCACAGGGGCCATCAAAAACACATGGACTGTTGAAAAAAAGGACGGAAAAATGGCACGGCAACTCCCTTTGAACGTGTATCAGCGCACTGGCACTCTGGGGCTGTAGAATATCACTTCTCTGTCTCCACACCTCATCAGTTTACCAAAGAACATTTCCTGTGCGCCTTTCCGAGGCCTGTGTCAGTGTCAGTCAAAGCAGCTATCTCACAGTGGGTGTGTTTTCCCCCAAAGCTCCCTGACTCACGACTGAAGATCCCTAAAATGTTCCATCACATCATACAACCAGAGAGTAAAGTTCTTGGGTTTCCAAACTTGAAGCACCAATGTATGTTGTGTATTGGGTGGGACAGCTGAAAGACGTGAGAAATGACAAGCACAAGGGTAAAAGGGAGCGGGTACCAAACACTGCTGTTTTTGACAAGTCTGTCTGATAGTGAGGGTTTTATCCATTTAAAGCTTAGTTGTCATGGGAACAGGATGAATGCAGGAAGTAAAGGTCCTGGGAAAACCACTATCATGTGGGCGGGACACGGAGCGCCCAATGACACAGGATAGAACGAAGGTAAAGATCATGTTCAGTGCAAGAGCAGGTGGATGTGTGTGTGTGTGTGTGTGTGTGTGTGTGTGTGTGTCTGCATGTCTGCCTCCAGGAAACAGACTTAATGGTGATCTGTATAATTCAAATGTTGACTAACAACGATCACCTTACCCAAAGAAGAATTCCTTTTTATCGAAGAATGTCTCTGACATGTTCAAGAAAGAGCCCCGAGGGGTCAAAGGTCAGAAAACACATGGATGGACTTAGATTATGTGGTATACCCAGAATGCATCACTGTGACCTCAGTAACATCGAACATCTGTACCTGGTGACCTTCACTCTTCTGCAGCTGCTCAGCCTTTGACCTTTGACCTTTGACCTGACCTCTCCTATGGCTCTGACCACTCTTTCCAAAAAGCACGTTCATAAATGCAAAGATGTTTACTTTCTCCCAACAACCCCCGTCTCTAATGTGTCGTGTTGAAGATGTGCTTATTTGTAAAGCAGCATGCAAACAGGAAGTCTCTGCGCGCTTCCTGAGGGCGCAAACAGAAATCAAAGCATATATTACATACGACATCCTTGTTAATTATGTAAAAAGGGCAAAGAGATCCAGGATTTGTTCTTTTGTCTCTTTAGGAGTGACAGTGGTGCGGAGGAACCTCATTTGTGCATCATGTGACAGCAAACAATCGAAAATGACTGTGATAATATTGAGCATGTGCCACAACAATAAAACTAGTACAATCTGCGATGAGACAGTTTTCAGTGGAAGAACTGAAGCAACACACTCTTCTGCGAGTGTGTGACAAGATATACTAAATAATCGTTCACAAATGTGATTTCGTATTGTTATTGTGTGGAGCTGATTTGACAGGAAATAAGAAACAGGCCTTCAAGTATTTATATTATTCTTTTTTTTCTCAGAGTATGTCAGCGATGTTTTGAGTTAAAATACACATAAACAGAAAAATAATGTTTTAAGTGATACAGAGTGAAACTTCCTGCTTTCTCCAGTCCACATCATGACCCCAGATAAACCTTATTTGTTAATTTAACGTTGTTAACGTTGTTAATTTAATGTTGTGATACGGTATGAACAAAAAACATAGTTGACACATTCGTCAGTACTAATCAGTGACCAATCAGTGGTCTGTGGTGTTTCTGCATCCCTTTTTTGTACAAAAAAAGGAAAAATAAAAACCGAGTACAGAGAAGCAATACGGTGGAAGAACAGCTTTAAGCCGATCTTTCTGATATCTGAACGTCTGCGATCTATTTCTTACACCTCTGCTCTCACGGGGATACGCTGCTGCTTCTGTTCTGTGCTGCTCTGTGCACATGAAGGGGGAAAACTGTGCTGAACAGTAGAACTCAACGAAACCATCTATAAAGTTGATTTCAAATGCAAACAAATTCAGGCTGAATAAACATTAAAACATGATGTTAACATTTTAAAGAAAAGGGAAAGTTGTAAACGTTGTGAGGTTTAATCGTATACGAGTCCAGCAGAGCCGCCTGCCTTCAGCCCTGAGAATACAATGAAGCCTTTCACATAAGAATCTGTGGTTCTTATTAAACCAGAACAGACACATTTATTCAGAGATCAAAACATTAGTGAAGGCCTCTTCATTTCCATGTCAGCCGAGCAGATCGGTGTTAAATCTGTTTCTTTCTAGCTCAGATGAGGTGCTTTGTGCTACAACCACACAGATGACAAATACATCGATCTCACGTCGTCTGCTCATTAATTGTGTGCTTCAGGTCTTCAGCCAAATGACATTTGTTAGGCTGAGCAGTGACTTCATCGGGCTCTGCTGTTTGTAACTGTTCAGCACAGATTTTTAGAGTGTGGTGAGCAAATGCAGACCTGGGAACATTTGGAACAAAACATCAGTCAGTTTGATCAGCAGCTCACTAGGAAAATGATACCTGCATGTTTCTACTAGGAAAATGATACCTGCATGTTTCTACTGAGATGTCCAACTAGCCAGAGTACCTCCGTTATCACCACTAGGTACAGTAACAGCTGCGATCTGGACGCCATTAAAAGAGTCTGATATGAAAAGAGCAGACTGAATCCAACTGTCACAGGATTTGCTGTATAAATTGATGATGGAAATCTATGATCAAACACATATTAAGCTTCATTTATCAAACTTGACACCAACACTTGTGTCCACATGTACATGTAGACTGTGTTGAAAGTGGTGCTCGGGCGGAGAACGTCAGTGAGACACAGTAGAGCATGACTGAGTGAAATAAGTGTCTTCTTTTCCACAATCATCTGCTCACATTCAATTTAAAACTGTCCCAGTCAAACTCAGAGAAGAACTTTAATATACTTTCTGCTACATAAATGATATCATATTTGAACTGGTCAAAGAAGATATGTGATACGTATAACATCAACAATGGCACCATTCTGTCCTACCGCTGGCATAAGCAATACCTAGAAACTAAAGCAGCGACATGGATTTCAGCCATCATTACCCCCACCATCTGTTGGGTTGTCTGTCAGCAACATTATGCAACAGCTAGCAGGATTTTTACTCTTTGTGACGGGCCCGAGCCCCAGCCAAGAAAGAACTCAATGCATTTTCATATATACTGTAGGTGTTAGTAGAGGTGTATGACTCTTAGGGCTCATTCTAATAACTTCTAGTTGTATAATAGGTTCTACAAGTATTAAACCTAAGTTTGGAATAAGTTAAAGTTTACTGTACTCAACAAATCCGGGGAAGAGAAACTCTTTGTTTGTATTTGACCCATCTTTTGTCAGAAAACCTGCAAGCACACTATGAACACACAACACAAACACACACCACATGCTCATGGGCACTTCAGCAGTGAAAACTGCTGAAGTAAATGAACTCACCCACATCCACATATTTCCTGCCAGTC
>CAAKHB010005499.1:64773-77692 GCA_901007665.1 Aeoliscus strigatus | reverse complement strand
CATGCCAGGTCTCTGCACCAGTCTGTTGGTAAGGTAACGCACAGGAATGTGTAGCTTTCTAGTTTAAGGCAGTTTAATGAACATCCTCCTCTCTATTTCTGTGGCTGAGCAAAGATTGGTGTAAGCAGTGAATTTTAATGTTCGATAATGTGTCCGTGTTAGAACTCAGTGACAGCTGTGTTCCTCTTACATCATCCTCTTCACTGGTCATCACTGACATCTTTAACTACATGTCACAACAGCTCTTTCTTCAAAGTCCAATGACGTCAGCAGGTCAGTATGTAACAACTGACTGGTTGAGACAAAACTACATTTAACGGCTTCTTGTTCAAAAACCTGAATAGATTATTCTGACAGACATAGCAGCAGCATTGGTGCTACATGTCTGTGTAACGCTGCTCAAAACACGCTTTCACTGCCATCAACTGCATCAACTGCCTCTATAGTAACCTACAAGGACGAACCGGGCTCAAAACCCAGTTTCCATTTCAAATCTTCATCAGAGGCTGACGACTTACAAAAACCCCACGTCTCATCTCATCCAGGCTTCATTGTTCATTGTTTATCGGGCGAGAAACCATAATTGATCACTTCTCTCTCTCTCGCTCGTACACACACACATATATATACACATTGAATGTATTGATTTTTCTTATTATACTTATGTTAAGTATATACTATCGGCATGTGAACCATATGAATTAAGAGATTTTTTGAGAAAATGTTTTACTCAAAACTGGCAAGGAACTAGATGTAGAAGCATAAAAAAGTATTGTCATATACTTTTTCAATACTTTGAAAACTGAAGAACCATTTTCCAGTTTCCAAATATTTCAATTCAAAGTGCCTGTCCAGTCCTTGCCGTTTCTATAGTAACCTAGCAGTCCAAAGACAGATGGTTGTCATGGATACAGACAGACTCACATTCATTGTAAATTTAAAATGCAATAATGTTGATCAGTGACAAATGATAGAGGTAATAGACGTACATGACAGTCAAAGTTCAGTGTGAGAGCAATGCATGTGTGTGTGTGTGAGTGTGACAACAGGACTACCCCTGTGACGGTGATGGCTGCTCACTGAAGGTCAATGAAAACTGTGGGGGGTCACTGACCTGTGTGGCTGCGGATGTGTACCCTCAGTGTGCCGTTGCTGGCAAACTTTTGTCCGCAGTATGGGCAGATCTTCTCCTTCTCCCCCGTGTGCGTCTAGAAGGGGAAATGATAAAACGGACATATGGAGGATGTTAAGAAACACATTTCTAACACTCATCCTCACATGCTCAATGTATTACAAAGTCAGATGTGATCAACTACGATAGCTGCTCCACTCGCTGGACTTGTCAGATGTGCATGAGAGAATCTTGAGACACAGAAGAGGTTTTATTATACTGTATCTTCAAACACCATAAAAAGTCTTAGATTTCCACGCTCTGTAGAACCAACTAATGGTGAGTGAATGGAGATGCACATGTTCACATGACAGAGATCTGCTGAGCTGCCCTGAAGGCCGAATCAAAGAACACAGAACCAAGCAGATCTGCCAGGGTCCAAAGCCCAGTGGACCAAAGGCCGGGGTGCATGTAAGCATTCATATCCTCATTTTATTCCCCCTGGTTTTATCCATTCATCTCCCAATCGTCCACAGCTCCGTGGATTCATAACGACTACATGTGCAAGCAAAGAAGTGCCTGTGGGAAAAGGGTATTCCCTACCCCTGGCTCCACCCCTATCCCCCACCCCACCACCACCCCCTTCCTTCGCCGTTTTCTGAATTCCTCTACTGGTCTGTTGTAAATTCCCGAGAATAATTGAGTATGAAAAGCTCAAACTCAGAGCGACGGTGTCAACAGCAGTACAATACAAGAACACCTCCTCTCTGGGCCCCCACCCTCTCCTCCATCACCCCACTGGGTCTGACACCTTGGGTGTTTCCTTACAAAAAAGCTCTGTGCACACACACAAATGCAAAAAAAAAAAAAAAACATGCATTCATTCATGTGAGCTTTCAAAAACAAATCCACCTATGTGAAAACTGAATAAAAATCAGTAGACGAGAATGTAACCATTGGCAACATCAGGTTCCAAGAGGGCAGTTCACTGGCAGTTGTTAGCTATCATAAAAAGATTGGATATTTCAACGATACAGGTACTTGTGTAACTATTCACCCACCCTGTAATTTACATTGATATGTGCATTCCTCAGCTCAGCGCTGACTGAGATGAAACCATTTTTCTACAATGTGCTAAACACACAGTGCATGTACATACATGTTGACGCACGTAACTCTAGTCCAGGCTCACTGTGTACAGCACATTTTCATAACTCGGACATGCACAACTGCTGCCACACACATTTACATGTAACTATGAAACAAGGAGATATAAACATGTAGACTGAGTCTGTCTTGTATGAAAGAAACAGAATGATTATTCCGCAGAATTTCTACAGCCAGTCAGCGTTATCGCAACCTGTTCATATAAGCTAAAGGTAATTGGATTCATTCGTTCTAACACTGTCACAAATGTACTTGATAAAGGCTCTTGAAACAATTTGAATTTATCTGATATATTCACTAGTTAAATGAGTCAGGTGCAGAGAATACACGTGTGTATGAAGGACAGAGGTTACCTGAGAACTCAAAGGTGAAGTTGATGTGAAAACAATCATCAGTGACGATGTTGATAAGGAAGTAATGTGTTACTTTTTGTTGTAATATGTTATTAATAATTCTGGATTGCATCCATTGTTGTTTTGGCAGCAACTGAGTTTGCTGGCAGGTGGATGTATCGGTGGCTCGGCCGGGGGTGAGCTGTACTTTTCTGCACAATGCCCTGTCTGCCTACCCGCTGGCCACGGAACTGTTTGAAAGTTCCACAGTGGGCTCCGCAAGGTTTGAAGTTCAAGACTGAAATGATTAAAGCCAGAAGGAATCTATTTGATGATGAAATGAATTAGCTGCTCACTCACTTTTAGTTTTCTTAGAATAATGGATGTAAGCAAATCCTGTGATCATAAGAAACCTGGACCAGCTGCTTCCTTCTTGTACGTTTGATTTTCATCATATGTACTGTATGTGTGTAATCAGACGTGGTGCAAGACGCTGCAATTACATTTTGATTCTAACAAAACTTGACATTGATAAATATTTGTAATTTTTAGGGGGCAAAGTATCCACAAATGTATAAACGGGCCACGTCAATACAGCCAGTAAGTTGTCGTCCCCTCTGCAACCTGACTTTGATCAGGGCCAGATCGCCCAGCAGAGAGACAGTTCATATGGCTGTCTTCAGCCCTACTGTTCTCAGACAACCCCCGAGTCATTCTCTTTTGCTGTGTGCCAAGAAGCTGCTTGATTTCAATCTTGATCTATACCCACACCAGACATTGTCAGATTCAGGGCTCGTAATCTGCAGCGAAATCTGTTTGGGGCTTTGAAACCCCACCGAGCTAATGGACTAACTGCCATTTCTAATCAACACAGAAATTCATTCCAAGCCTTCATGGGCAACAAACGGTCAAGATGGATGACTTCGCCAACGTTGACAGTCCTCAAAATGAATAGTTTGCCATTTCACCCTCTCAACTGGATGTAAAACAACAGAAACATATTTGCTAAAGTAGATGTCTGCTTTCCACTTTCACATTCAGCCTAATAGCTGAAATGATGGATGCTTTCATACTATTTGAGTGGAAGGTTTCTATGTCTTGCTCTTCATATGAAGTATATCATTGGAAACGGTTGACACAATCACAGTTGATTTGAAGATTTCAAAGGTTTCCTTCAAGCTGTTCTATTCAGCAGAGGACAACCACCATCTGTGATGGAGGTTGTTGGGCTCCGGCTCTTTTCATTCACCTTCTTGTGGCTCTTGAGGACTGAAGGGGTGACAAAGGCCTTCTCACACAGGTCACACTTGTACTTCTTATGGCCGTCATGCACCACCTGGATGTGGACGTTGAGCGTGTCCTTCCTCTTGAAAGTGGAATCGCACTGGTCACACTTGAATGTCCTCTCACCTGTAGCAGGGACAGAGGTTGCGGGAACATTTGTGAAAGCCACTTCCAGCCGTCTATTGTTGTGCCTCTAAATACACAGTCATCGCGCACAGCAAGAGGAGACCCAATTTCTCCAGGGCGATTGTACGGGCAAATGACTACAAAAGAGGGGTGTTTCATTGCACCAGACAACCTCAAACAATGGCCTTTTCAACAGTCTGCCTCTACTTTTTTCTTTTTTTAACATTCAAACAAAAGTTGTCTTTTACTGTCCATCCAGCAGAACATCCCGGGGGAAACACTAAAACAAACTGCTTCACCATATGTTTCTTCTGAACATCAAATGGTCTGTTATGTTTTTGTACAGAGGGGAAAAAATGCTGTAGTTGACCAATCATCCCTCTGAAAAGAACCCAAAGTCCAGACAGACAATCTCAGCTGTTGTGTAGCCCAGTGTTCTCCACACATAAACTCTCTGCTTCCCCTTCTGTTGAAAGTGGGTGTTTCTATTATGTGGAGATCATTCAATTTCCACAGAGCAGTTTGAAGAGAGAGCGTGTGTGTTTAGTGGGACAAGTGGTTAGAAGCTCGCACTCATTCTCCAGTTACCAAGGCCGATGACGATCAGCGCCGTAAAATTAAACACCAGTGAAAGATGGTCCATTGTGTCCTTAATGAAATCAAAACATTTGCTCGACGATGATTAATGTCAACAGCTTGTTTACGTGAAGATTTTATTACTTGGAACAGGGCTTCCGTTTAAAACGTGTCACAGATGCTTTTGTGCAGTCAGATAAGGTCCATTCTCACACAAGCGTAAATGAATGTGCTGTGAATTGGAGGAGCATCTCCTGTCCTCATTAGGACGTGGAATTGAGTTAATCAATTCCACGCCCTGACAGACGGCGTCGTTGGTTCGGCAACGCATCTGCTCACCTCCAGTGAAATGACACACTCGATCCTCCCGCCCCATACATACACTGTCTAGAAGTTGATAGATAATACCAGACCTGGTATTATATGGCATGCCTCTTGAGAGACAGTGGCAGGAAATGCCTTCAGCTTTACAATCTCTTTGTTATCTGTTTCAATTCAAGGGCCGGGGCTGCATCCTGCCAAGGCTCAACTGCAGCTCAACTGTCTAGAGGGAAGTTTTCTCCAAGGCTATAACAACCAGGGACATCCTGTACGCTTTCTAATGTCTCTTCAGGGTTAAATAGGTTCACGGTGCCGTTTGGGAGTACATTACATTACAACAGTGAGGTCATTTTTATCTGGTTTGGGCATTGGAATGACTACGTGGGCTAAATCCATCCCAGGTTGTTGTTTTTGGAGCCATTTTTGACATTTCATTCTGTTTATCTCATAATTGAACTACTATAATTATATAACTACAATAGACGGCATAGACTTACATATATCCCTAAGCCCTGCCCCCACTGCAGCAGGCACAGAGCAGACCGCTGGTGGTCTGATTATTTGACAGTTATACACACCCATACTTACTGTTGTGGATGAGTAGGTGGCGCTGTAGAGAGAAGGGGGTGCGGAACAGGGCTTTACACTCCTCACACTGGAAGGGTCTCTCCTCAGAGTGGGTCTGCAGAAAGCAGAGCAGTGTCAGTGTTTATAAAGAGTCAGGGAAGTCGGCGTGGATGTCGATGAAGCTTCTTAAACTGACGTGAGAGGATCACACACTAGGCTCACTAACCGATTTGGTTTGTTGACTGAATAAAGACAAGCTGCTGGAGGGGCTTTAAGTTCAAAGTGCTTCTGTTTTTCTGCCTCCAACCTTCTCTGCCCCCCATCTATCTGTCTGAGTGACACCTCAATCCCAAAAGTAAACACGATGAACCTCAGGGGTGGAGCGGGGCAGAGACCCCACAGACTACAGCCACCAACGAGACCCTGATTGATTACAGTCTCACCAATAATTCCAGCTTTGAAGTCTCATCCCAAAAAAATGAGCCGTTATATCAGCGAAATTCTGAATCATGTAGTCACCTTCTTGTGATTCTTGTAGACGTTGCGGTGAGCAAACTCTTTCCCGCACAGTTTACATTTGTAGGGTTTGTCCTCGCTGTGGATGATCTTATGGGCCGTCACCTGGTCCAGACGTTTAAAGGAACGGTTGCAGATCTCACACGTATACGGCCGCTTCTCTGTCCAGACAAATGACAAACAGAGATGCAACCTGCAAGGAACTTTTCCATTTTGTGACAAAGAAGGAAATAATGGTTCTCACCGGAGTGCGTGATCATGTGGCGTTTGAGCTGATTGGTTGAGATGAACTTCTTGTCACAGGCGTGGCAATCAAATATTTCATGTATCTGTTGGTGCGGCAGAGAGAAGACATTTTATTTTTGAGTTAAAGGATCACAAACAACAGCAGCTTATCTATTAGACAGATGTCCAAGAGAAAAAGAGAGCTCCAATAATTGCACACTCATAATTCACTCTGCATGTTATAATAACATATGCTAATATAAATCTGCTATAAAAGCTTGCTCAACTAAACGCTGATAATGGATGTTTTAAGCTGCTTTGGACCTATCTGGTCATTATAGGAAGTCTGATTGGTGTTTTGTTAGAACAAATCCTCCAAGCTCTCAGAAATGTGTCAATTATAATGACACTTTTTGTTGGAGCAGAACTCTGATGAACATCTTCATGGATTTGTATTCGTGAAACAAATAATAATGACTGTTTCTGGCCAAAATTTAACAAGTCTTCTTCTGCCTTGTCACGCAAACTGCAGCCTGTGAGCAGAAAGTTCAGGTTCAGGTAACAGCAAGTGATCAGATCATCACACTTATGAGCCATATGAAGACAGAAGTGGCACACAGACCTATAAGGAGGCCAAAAGGGAATAATACACCTATTTTAAAATACCGAGGAGATTAGAAACTGGAGAGTACAAACTCATAGAGATGGGAAGTAGGTTAAATCCGGCATAACTATGCCACAACTTCCATGAAATGTTCAGCAGTCTGCAAATGTCCTGACAAAGTAGAGGACAAGGATGGATTAAACCCTGCTGAGCAGTCCTTGTGATAGACTTTGACTAGAGAAAATGAAAGAGCTCCAGCGTTGTGCTTTTATTTTTTTTTAAAAAAGAACAAACTGTTAAGACAGAAAATAAAAATGCAGTCATTATTGTTATTAAAACTGTCTGGACCTGAAGGTGAAAGATCTGCAGCTATGATGTCCACAAGAGATGACTCATTAAGAAGAAGAAGAAACAAAAACATGATTTCATTGTTAATTGTAGACAGCAGCTCACATCATCTATCTTTATTCTTAAACCTCCAGCACTGTTCCAATGTAGTGAGGCAGTTGGAGATCTTGGAATTCTTGCAATTAACTAAATAAGTGTGTATTTACATCAAGTCCTTTATAATAGTACTTTAACAGCCGCATTCAAATCAGTAATTATAATCAATATAATGGGCCGCGCCTGACGCCGAGGTGGAACCCTCATTGTCTGCCAGAAGAGCCTCTTAAATTTCACCAGACCTGTGGGATGCGCCAGTGAAAAACAAACCCATCCTCAGCTCGGTGTCGCCCATTATGAATGTGAACCTGATCATAAAGACACTGTCACGTGGACGGGAAGAAAAACAGACGCACAGAGCGTGGAGACAAACGTGTGATTTAGAGGTCAGACTAGGAAACAGTAGGGTGTAACAGTAGACATCGCTGTAAAAAGTCAGAGCGAGATGAGGCACGTTAACTCCTCTCAGATGCACTGTAAAGTCGCAGTTAGGGATAAAGTTGGGCTGCACGGCAGATGTTACAGCGCTGTACCTTTCGATGCTCTTGTAGATTCAGAGACGAGGAGCATTTTCTGTTGCATATGGTGCATGTGAGTTTCCTTCGCGCGCTCCCTGTGAAACAAAAATATATCAGAATGAATGGAATAAAAGGATTGCACAGAACCAACAACACATCTGAGCACAATGAAGGCGTTCTGTTGTGACACAATCATGGTAAAAAGTGTCTAGAGGGTGATAAGAACAGTGAGTCCATCACTGACTTCAGGGAGGACACAGACACAATCAAACTCAACATCACCACTTCCACATTTAAATAGTTACTAATCACCAAGCTGGGTGATGGGATATAATTACATTTTTCACATTTAGTTGAACTCTCAACTCCCTCTGTCTGCTGCTCTTCTTGATGTTTCTCGGTTTTGCCTGTAAAAGGGCTTTTGGACAGAAGGTGTTGTATCGTGCAGATTGTAAACTCCATCATCACACAGTAACACCAAAGGATCTACTTGACACTGCAATTGTATTTCACTACTACATCCCACCATCCCACGTGCTTCGCTTCTCTTATCGTCATCCGAATCACATAACCCACATCTGCCTGCGCTCACCCTTGTTCTGACTACATCGGTAAAACAGACCCTGAATCTGGATTCAGTCAGCGTCTGATATGGTCCTCTCGACCTTTCTCTGATGCACGAGTCTCATGTACATCTGAGCAGATCTCGCTGCCCTAAATCCTGTTATAAATAGTAATGGAAGTCAAATTACCTGAAAGCGTGAGCCGCCCCAGAACACACAGCTCAGCAATTATGGAGCACAAGTAATTAGAGATGTGTCCTAACATTACAGATTCAAACTGATGGAGGTCAAGTGCTGCTGCGACAGTTCCTGTAGTGCTGATGCTGCTAATGGACAATTCATTTTATGATGAGATGTTTGACGTGAAAAGAGCTGTGCAACAGAGACAATGTCGAGAGAGAGAGACCTGCCAACCTGTGTGAACGTTCCCTTTATGCTTCTTCAGAGCGTCTTTGCTCTTGAATCTTTTGCCACAGCTCTCTGCTTTACAGATAAACCTGGCATCTCCTTTGCAGGCTTCCTTGTGCTGTTCAAAACTGAAGAGCAAAAAAAGACAAGTCAGAGAATCCTATAGAATCGTGTTTCTTTAACCAAATGTACTTTGTACTGTCTTTGAGCATGATGGATGGTACCTGGACTCAGAGCTGAATGTGCTGTGACACAGGGAACACTGGTGACCTTTCGATTCACCTGATGGACCGAGTGACTCTGAACAATGCAAAACACTGAGGAGGAATTCAACATAAACACTAATTAGGCATCAAATGTCAGTTTATGTTCCATATGTCTGGGTGTTACCTCACTGTGACTGCACAGAGCTGGACACTCGAAATTTGTTGTTACCTTGACAAGACCACAGATGAGATAATGACACTTAGCATGACTATTACAGGCCTCAGATATTTCCTCCAATAGAGTTTTCGGCAGCTGGCCATTATCTTAGCTTAGCATAAAGAGCATACAGTCTTTCTAAAATAACTCCTGGCTCCAGCGTCATACGTCATATCGGAAATCAAATCGATTATTATTATTATAATTATTATTATTATTATTAATAATAATAATATCATAACTTCTAAACCTCACCATAGCATCTACTAGTAATGTTTTGGAAGTTTCACTACTGTGTGTTTGTGAAGTTTGTATAAGGGCTTTCATTTCCAGTTTCTCACCCTTCCTGCTGCTCTGCAGATGATGTTCACAAGAAATATATATATAATATAATATATATATAACTATATATATATGTATCATATATTATTATATATATTAGATATCCCTCTAGACTATATTATATATATAGTATATAATATAGTCTAGAGGGAAGTGAGGGAAGAGAAAACTCACTGGCGCTGCAGAGCTTGTTTGACCGGGAACTTCTTGCCACAGTTTCTACACTTGAACTCCTTCTCCTCCATGCTGGGCCGCTGGTGCAGACTCTGGAGGTGGGCAGCCAGGATCTCCTCACTGGGGAAACTGCTCTCACACAGTAAACAGGGGTGGTCTTCTTTCTTTATTACCAGCTCTGGAGAGAATAAGGAAATATGACTTGTATCTTCTGTCAAATGCTATGTCACTTTATCATTAAATGTGATGCCGGCGTACCCATTTCAACTAGATGCTTTGCCTCTTTACTAATTTCATCTTCATCTCTGATGACCTCTTCCTCTTCCTCCTCCTCTTCTTCCTCCATATCGCTGTCCAGGAAGCCTATGAGGAGCTCAGTGTCCGTCTCTATGTCGTCCACAGCCAGGTAGAAGATGTTTTCTCCATCCTGACAAACACCAACATCATTCTGTCACATTAAGGGCGACACCTGATACACGTCAGGGGAATCACAGAGCCTCCAAACTGACATACATAACCATATGATAACCATATAAGGCCATACGCAGTGAGGAGCAACTGGGGTTGGTGGAAGGTTGAACTCATTATGTCTCTTCAGGTCTGATTGAGGCCAAAGGTCAAGAGATCAAACCCTTGAAAATGTTGTCATTAACTTTCCTGTCCTTTAAGGTCAAGCTAATAAAATCAAACCTTCATTTTGTTTTAACTCTGGGACTTCATATATACATAAATAATGATTACGAAGAGGAAAGCACCACAATAAATGTCACTTTTGAGGGAACACAGATCTTTAAGGCACACGGATGACCTTTAGACGACCGATCACAAGGTGGATTTGTGTATGAACGCGGGAACTTGGCCCCGAGACCTGATCTGTTCAAGTTGTCATTCCAAATGTCTTTTTTATCTTTTACACCGAATTGTGGAAGGTGAAATTTCCCAGAACCACATGCAGCGTTTCTGTTCACAGATGTGTGAGTGTGTGCGTGTGTGCATGCGTGTGAGTGTGTGTGTGTGAGTGTGTGCAGTTTTTTGTTTTTTTACTGCTCCTGATTATTATAAATTGACATTTTGTTGTGTTCTTTGTATTGTGGAGAAATAGTTCTGATGGTGGAAACAACTCAACAACTAAGAATGGTACAAATTGAGCAAAGTAAAATCCTGAGAGGCGACAGTACTATATGCTGATTCTTTACTACACACAATAAATCTACCGCTGCACCTTCACATGGGTATCTGCCAAAAGTGTTCCATTCCATCATCTCGTACCTTCGTACACTCTGTACAGATATTTTATGTCAAAGTCCGACCTCAAAGATGTCTGAAACGTACCTGGATAGCTGCCAAGTTCTTCTGCTCTTGTGAAGGTGCCTGATGGACAAACCGTAGCCAGTTGGCATATCGTGGGTTACTGGCATCCAGGATATACAGCACATCTCCTTTACTGCCTCGGACCTGGGGAAAAAATGTACAATGTACAAGACCTGCGTGACTGATGATTACTGCATCACCACAGCGTTAATGTCAGTGGGTCCTGTTAGACGTTTGCCCAACGCAGGCGGGGAGAACCACCTTAAACCAGACACTGGTAGTAGGTAGGTGGGTTAGGTAGCAGAGCCACATATTAAGTGTTGCATGCATTTCATATTATTGTTCTAGTCCACTTCTTTGGAAGGGTTTCTAGTCACGCAGCGTTCGCAATATACCGTTGTCTGTTAGCAGGAATCGACTGCTGTGGCTTTGTCACGTTAATGCGATAATGGTTTCTGGGGAAATCATGAAAAAATGTGTGGATTTTTCCCATAAGGAATGAATGGCATTCCAGAGGATCTGATGTTAAATGGTGTTTTCAGTGTGTTTTTACCCTGTAGATGTTATTTAAACACTAAAACACAGTTTCAGTGTGAGCTGTGTGATATCAGATTGTGTCTCACATTTGTCCACCTGTGGGCCAGGTGCACCCACCCACCCACCTTCAAAATGCCTCAACGAGGGATTTTCGTTAATATGCAATGTTGTTTATCACAGAAAACTCACAAGCAGATACAAAATGTGTTTAGGCCTGACTACAAATCAAACTGTGACACGTCAGGTATTAAATACAGCTGTTATCACCAGACACTCTCAACTCGAGTACTTCATCCATGTATTCATCTCAGCATACAGCTCGGTATCAACACGGCAGCATGTGAGTGCGTTCACCTCCCACATCAGCCTGGTGTCCGAGCTTTCATCCAGCTCCTTCGGCAGCTTTTTCTCTCCTGCAAAGGGGCCAAACTTTTCTCCCTTTGAAATAAACAGAGGAACCTCCTGTCAAACACGATGCCACAATGAATTACACATCCCAGAAGCAGGATTTCATGCACTGGGAATACGTGTTGGAAGGCACTTTGTGTGTGAGCACATGAACACATCTGTCTGACTTTTTTTTTTCCTTTTGATCTTCCACAAAAAAATCCAGGGGGCGTGGCCACATTGTTCATCCTCACCCTGACTGTTTTAGCAGCACACTACAGTCTACATTGAAATGTGAATTTCAAAAACCTCCACTGAACCTGGTTATCTGCGGAATCTCGTCGCTGTCCGTGTGTGTGTTTCTGTCTGACAGCATGAAAACATGACGTGAAGCAGAGAACGTCTGAGTGTCTCTTGCTACGTGGCACTTCACGTCAGAGGAGACTTCGGCTTCAGCCTGACGTTCTGACAGCGACTACCAGGAGTAAGGCGGAAAAAAAACAACAACCAATGTATGAAAAACTAGACGCGACAAAAAAAAGCTGCAGACTAAATGTTTGACTCGGTTACAGAATCCCAGTCTTTAACCACAAACCTTTTTCACTCGCCGCGCCGTGTAAAGACCGATTCCATCCTGGACCTTTGACGATTTCAGAGAGAATCTGTCTGGCACATACATACCCAACATTGTCATGACTCGGAAATGACATTTAGTTGGATATCGAATATGTCAGCGGAAGTGAATAAGCATAGTCAGTAGTTTCTTCGTGAAGTGGTCCAGGTTGAACTTCTGCTGCTCCTGCTGCAGGAAGACAGAGCTGCGTCCTGATTGGTCCAAAGTTTGTAACCAGAGGCGAAGCTACGGCACCTTAGTGTGTGTGTGTGTGTGTGTGTGTGTGTGTGTGTGTGTGTGTGTGTGTGTGTGTGTGTGTGTGTGTGTGTGTGTGTGTGTGTGTGTGTGTGTGTGTGTGTGTCACACACAC
>CAAKHB010005499.1:35197-64753 GCA_901007665.1 Aeoliscus strigatus | reverse complement strand
TAGATACTAAATGTGAGTCTGTTATTATAATATTTATGGGGTGGGGTGGGGCAAGGGGGGTGGACTAATTCAACTCCAGGATTGTTGAAATGATGAACCAAGATAATCAGGTCACACAAGCATATCCAAAGGTTTAAGTGCCCCATAAATGCTGGTGTAATGCCATTTAATTTGGAGAAAGTACGTCTACTGAAATAATCTAAATCAATAATAATCAGAATAATGAAATGTCTTTGTCGCTGTAACTCCAACCAAGTATAAATACATTTAGTTAAATACATGGGGGATATTCTTAGTAATATACCCCAAAAGTAGTATTTACAATTTTGGATGTGGTATTTTTTGTCATTTTCTAGGGTTGACTCCACTGCTGCTTTGCTGACTCATTATGTTTTGTATCTGAGCGCTACTGACAGAAGTGAAAAGACAAATCATCATTTCTAAGATAATTGTCTTCCATCCTGCTTGTGACATTGTGCACCGTTATAACGTTATAACATGGTCATTTCAAATAATAAGCTTGTCATTGTTTCCTTGCTGAAAAAAGCAGCATGACTCCTTGCAGGTCATGAAGTTACAAGCAACAAGGTCATTGTTGCTGTTGTGTGTAAAAGCTCAAAAACCTCAGCATATTGGAACACTGTGTGTGTGTCCTGAATGAATATCTCTACTGCAGTTCAGAAATCCTGAGGAGGCTGTTGTCTCTCAATATCTGTACGATGATGCTGAGGATGTTTTATGTGTCTGTGGCGACCAGTGCTGGAGCAGCAGGTTGAAGGTAGCAGATGCCAGCAGACTCAATAAATCATACAATTCATACAACCAACGATGTTGACGGGGGTGGAGCAGGATTCAGTGTCAGCAGTGTCAGAAAGAAGGATGCTGTCAGAGCTCAAGACCATTCTGTCCCACCCAGTCGCAGGGGCACGTTCAGTCACAAACTAATTCACTGACATGCACTCACGGAATGACACAGGAAGTCACTCCTGTCTGTGGTCATCAAACACACAGAGCCAATAAACGGACTCAGTCAATAAAAAGACTGATGTATTGTGCTAACATTAATCTCTGCATCTTATAGAACATATTCCACAACAGTGTAAATATACTGGACCTACCAAGCTGATCATGTAAACTTAGGTGTGCATGATATTCTATTCTTATTGTGTTTTCATTTTAGTACTTGTTTGTTCATGTAGTGTTCTATAATTTGAGGTAAATGTAGTTTTATTTTTATACATGTATTTATATTGTTGGTCAGAACAGCTGTGACCACCTAATTTCAGGTAGTAATGTTAAATTGTAAATATTATTTCAAGAAGGTACACAACTTTAAGTTAAGGCGTTCCACCGTTTACTGAATGCTCAGCAATGGAGTATTTGTGTATGTTTTTTTTAAACCTTTGCTTGTGTGATAGACGTGACATTATCTCAGTCCATCTTGAGACAGTCATCTCCTGATGTGATTACTCCATTTTGTTTATGTTTATATTTATGTTGTTTATGTCTTAGTGCAGATGAGCGGCATTGGTTGACAATTACAGCAAAGACTGACTTCCGTGCTGATGAGCTGGTTTACTCTAGTATGTTTGTCAGGATTCCCAGGTGCTGTTTTTAAGAGTTTATGCTCTTAGACCAATCGGAACTCATTCTTCACGTGGCCCTTTGAGATGGCGTCAGCGGCCTGGGGTCGTGTTCCAGGTGTATTTCAGAGAGGAGAGACAAAGGAGAGGGTTACAGGGTGACTTATTTGGTGGCAAGTGTGATCAGAAAACTGAGAGGTTCTTTGTGTGTCACTGCCCCACCCATCTCCTCCTTGGTCCATTTCTGTCTCCCCTGACCTCTCTGTCAGTGCTGTGGCCTGTCAGAGCAGGACAACTAAAAGTCATGACCTCCTCTTCTTCTCTGTGCTCTCTGAGGACCTTCCAACCCATTAACTTTCACTCAGCTTTCAGTAAGATCCTGGGTCAGCCAGACCTGCTCTGATCTCCAACACCTGCCCACACAGAGACTCACAGATGAGTCGAAAACCTGGGAGTGCCTAACAGAGCAGGATGCTAATCCTGATTCAGCCAGCTTAAAATGACGAGCAGGTCTGCACAAATGAGTCTTTTGTGGAATGTGGACGCTCGCGTTTTACCTTGTGGATGAGATTTGAACTGAGATGTACAACCACCAAGACCTTGGTCAGTCTGACATGGTCATACCATCTTTTATTGTAAATAGAATTTCAGCCCCTCCACTGAGGACATGCATTAAAAATGGCTTCCATGAGTGTGTGAAAAAAAAAAAGCATCTCCATGGACAAATGGTGCATTCAGTTTTTTTTTAATTAAACAGAGACGTTCAGATCATCACCCACCAGCACTTGAACCTGAAGGTACCCAGACATGGATCTAAGCCACTCGGTGGCCAGACTGCCAGTTGCGTCGCCAAAAAACTACAGTAACCACATTTAGGACATGGTGAAGGAAAGGATCACACTGAAATAAATACTTTCAGAGGGTTTTTTTTTCTTTTTTTAAGTAAATATTTTCACTAGTGGAAAACCTCAGTTTGGCACACACACAAATGTTCCGTACAAGATTTTCCAAAAGGATGTGTGCATTTTTCTGAAATCTCCCAAACCTGATACTATAGATTGAGGGGCCAGACCACCTTTTGTTTCATGTTTCACAAACCCCCGCAGTCCCTCACCACAGCTCCCCTATTTCAAGGCTGTCGCTGAATAGTCAGCAAACCATTTCCTGAAGCTCCGAGGTCACTGGATAAATGATGTTTTCATTTGACAACGCCGAGTCGCCACTTGAGCAGGGTCTTCAGAGAGAGCCTTTTGAAATTACAGTACTGATGAAGCGTGAGAAATTACAGGCACTTAGGAGTTATTTCATGTGCAGAAGAGAGCACCGGGACCACCCCTACTGTGGGCAGCTCGGGTGAGAGGCAGAGCTGGCTTTGAGTACACAAATACCCAAACACACAAACATAGTGTGCACAGCTAATACATCAACACACACACACACACACACACCAGAGATCATCTGAAGCACAGTTGTATCCCTTAAACAGTTGCATATCCGATGTATAGATTGTATCTGTGTACAGGACTAAATGGAGTGAATGTAAGTCATATTCAGCCAGTGACTTTGTTTCCACTCAAGTTATCCTAATGGAGATCAGTTGAGATGGGTAATGCCCAAGGGCCGCTGGTCCCTCTCCACCCTTCCTGGCAATCGTCACTTGGTGGGCATTGGTTTGGAAAGAGGCTCAGATTCAGCCTCAGATTTACATAGCTTCGATCTAAATTGACGCTGTGGAGCTCTGGTTTGGAGTTTTGCCTCCACGATGAACTGCCCCCAGAGCAACTTCATTTTCTTTGATTTTAGTCTTCTACACCTCCCAGCCAGAGCTCCCAATCTGTGTGCGTGTCAAAGCGCCGTCATTTAATTTCACACTTGGAGTTTGTTTTGGAGATTTCAAAGACACTGGCACCAGTGCAGGGCTCAATCAATTCATTTAAGCACTCTCTTGTGTAGTGTAGCAGCCACCGACCCTGTCGATGGCTGGAGTTCTTCATTCAGATTTTTTTTTCTGACACAAAGTCATGTTTACCGGCTTTGCTCTGCCTCAGAAGTTACACTCAAAGCCCTCCCAGTGTGTCCGTCTGTTTGCTGTCTGTCTCTGTTTGGATTCTGTTTCGAGTCTCTGCTCCCTTTTCACGATCTCTGTCCAAAAGTGTCACTCAGGTCTAAGTTGAGCAGCAGCAAGTGCATTCACGCACACACATCCATAAAGAACGCTCGCGAATGCCAACTCCTAAAGCCCTTGTTAACGGGAAGGCTGGAGTGGAGCTCCACCGCGCTTCACCAAAAGCTGCTCTTTTTTTTCCACATGCTGCACATGTACTTTAACATGTTTATAGACCATACCGTGGGGAAATCGTGGCCCATGGCAATGTTCAAGAAAGCCCCCTTTAAACTAATAAATGGTATAGACTGGAACTTTGAAATGCAGGAGACACTTCATGATACATCACTAGGCAGCATGGAAGATGGTTATACCTGTAAGAAACATTCTGAAAGTAGTGTTTTACTTCATAGCCTAGCTACCTTCAGGGGCAAATGACAACGAATCATTCCTTTTTTACCTGAGGGTAAAATGAGGAACACAGTGATGTGTCGTCTTCGTCGTTCTCTTTTTGCTCTTACCTCGTCAAACATCTGGTTATTCCTGCTGCTTGTTGACGTTACCAGAATGATTATGAAAATGACCGTGAGGATAATTTGGATGGGATTGATGGATTTTAAATCAGCAACAAAAACAAGGTTGTATGAAGGGGGAGTATATGCTATTACTGAAATATTAGTAATTTGTCACTCCACTTGTTTGTGGAAAGGAATACTGTTACTGAAACCCTTTCCTCCAAGGCTCTTTTTCAAATGCTGACTCAGTGAGACCGTTCTAGGTTTCCATGATGCTATTATTGTAGAATAATGAACTTTTTTTTCTGACACTGTAAGTCATGTACAGGCTTGTCTGTCATAAACAGAACAGCATGCATTCATTATATTTGCTAGGACTGATCTTATATGAGTTCTGAGCTACATCTAATCTAGTAGTCAGTCAAAGTAACTCAACCAGGAATCAGAGCCAAGTCTTCCGTGCACTGCTGTGATTACGCCACCACTTACCCGAGCACGACATGTCTGTCTCCACTCATACCCTGCTCCATGTGCTCACATATACACAAAACTCATACATCAAAGCCCAGTGCTCATTACCATGCAAAAGATAAACATGAACGGCCCTGCAGATGGTTAGCTCCAGGATAGAGGTTTCTCTGTATATGTATGTTTGCATGTGTGTTTGTGGAGAGAGAGCTCTGAACGCATGCTGGCAAAACTGAAGTGTCTGTGCAGTTTTTTCCATTTCTTTAAGAAGTCAAGGACTTCATCACTGATCCTAAGAGTTTGAGCAAAACTGGCCAGCTTTTCTCCTGGCTGTTTACAGGGATAGCTGTGACACCTCTCAGCTCTCTAGGAGCTCCTCCATATTATTCCAGGGCGTCAGAAGGTTAATGGAAGCCATGTGGGACCCCCGCCCGCCCTGCATTTCCTCTGATCAGGAGCCTTTGATTGACAGTGAGTTGTGGTGATGAATAGGAGTACAGCAATGCAGAATCAGTGTCATAGATAGAAACGTGGCAATTGACAAGCGACAGCTGTTTTTCTTGGTAAAGATAAAATTTCCATTCACCTGAGACTTCTCTTAATTGGAACACGAACATGCACTGATTTGTGTCTGGCTGTTCTCTTTGGTTTATTTGTCGTTAACATGTAATGGTTAAAGAGCATCACAGGTTAACCAATTCTTTCAAACATGGAGCCTGTTTTTTGTACATAAAAGGTCAAATGGACTCATCAAGTAGAGTGTATGGTCTTCTCATTATCAACTGTTTTTATTTTTTTTTCATTTTAAAATAATCAAGTTAAGTACATTAGTGTATTAGTACATGTGTTTAAACATCAGAAGAAAGAAAGTAAACACAAAATGATTTGTTGAAATTTACAATAATACATATTATATATATATATATATATAATTGTTACTTCAGAGTCCAAGTTCTCAAAGTATTATTATCACACATTTAACATCCATAAAGGATACAATAGGTATTTGTATTTCATCTTCACAGTAACTGTCTTCATACAATTGAGGGTATGAATCCAACGTCACTTCCTCAACCGGAATTCACTCATGCTGATGTTGCTGAGTAGCAAAACCTGCTGCAATGTGTCAGTGGAGTAAATCTGATGATTATCTGCTTGGATTGAATCGTTATTGGAACTATTATAGAGATTAACTGTGATGAACTGCAACTCGTCCAGGGTGTACTCCATTGTTCAGTAAGGGGAAGACAATGAATGAGTGAATTACAGAAGGAAACGGGGGACACCCATATGGAAATTGTGTTTCCTAACATTTGTATGCACCTGTGTCGAAAATACACAAAGCAGAGCCGCGGTGCAATTTCCATCCATAAGTTACTCACACGTTCACCAAAGGATTCATTGTAAAGTGGTGAAACTTCAATCCAACACATAATTCCACCTATCCAGCTACGATGTCTGAGTACACCGCAACCTATTACTAACAGCTTTGTCTTGGACTGAGATGAAAGCTAAATAATGTTCTACCAACATTGCAGATGTACTGCCCTGCTACCACATGGATGCACTGTCTGAATTTTTAACACATATATCAATTGAAAAACAGTATTTCCAGTTTTACCGCGTCAGATGAGGAACGCTGGCCCTCGTCTTCCTGACACGCTGTGGCTCGGACGGTTGTGAGTTCCACCAACTGTGATGTCCTGTTTTACTCAGGGATGCGTAAAACAGGACAGCGTTAAAGGATTCTCACGACTTGGGTCATAGAGCTGGACAGTAGGTCTTTTTGACAACATTATAAAAGACGAGCTGTTCTACAAAGAATACAGAGAAATACTTCAGCTCCATTGCTCTATTATTGTACTTCGATGAGACTGGTATGATGAGGAAAATGATGCCAAAGACGGGTTTGTGTGGACATCTGAGATGTCTAGAATCCAACAACACACCATGCAATACCCTCTTTTATCTTGGAGCAACGACTGGGATGTTAACCGCTTGGTAAAAGAACATGACACCCAGGGTGACACAGGGATTACTTCCTCTATATTTAGTGTTTATGTACATGAATATTGGCAGGACAACTCTGTACATGTGACACACAGCGATACAGCGATAATAACACAGATCTCCAGCACAGAACACATTTACAGGATGGGCTCTAGAGCAAACACTGGCTGAGATATATAAGGGAATGTCTGAACTACAACAACTTGCTCATAAAAGTGGAATTTCCTCTCAACAGTTATTATTGTCATCAATAAAAACAGAGAAAAAGAGACGAAAAGTATAAAATAATTTAAATTCTTCTTAAAACATGTAGCGAAAAATGCAGAGATCTTTACATTGCGGATAGCTACTGTACCCTCCTCTGATCGTGAGTTGAAACTGAAGGAACAGACAAAAGCAAATGTCATGCAGCAGCAACACAAAACAAACGAGTTGAAAAATGATCTTCTTTGAAGTTCTTCCTCCCCAGTGGCATCATGACGGCAAGACATGAAGCCAGGTAACAAAGCACCTCACGCTATGGGCCGCCCAGACGTGCCGCAGTGAAATGTAAACATAAATATACAGGTTGATATCTCTCTCCGAACAGTTCAGTCAGTGCCACAGGCCCATCTGCTGTGTGAGTAGTCAGTCTGTATACACTCCTTAGTAGAATATCACTTAGAGTTAAATAAACTTATTTAATATATATATTTATAATAGATTTATTCTTTGCACAGTCATTTAGCAGTATTTCCTTGTTTTCACCAATTTGCTCTGGTATTTCACCGAGTGACCACTGTGTCCCACCACGTAAACGTCCAGCAGGTACGTCTTGCCTGGCTCCAGACCTGTGATGGTCTCTGTAGTCACAGCCTTCTGCAGGTTTGGACTGTGGAAGTACTTGCACAAGACCTTTTCTGACTTCCTGCGGGTCTCTGGCCCGGCACACTGGTTTTGTTCTCGTCGTCGCTGCTCCTCGCCATAATTGTCTGCCACCTCCTTACGGTAAATGCAGTATTTGTTGCGGTCCTGCGTGCCTAGCCAGGCCACAGTCACAGAGGAGCAGGTGCGCAGCTTGTCAAAGGCCTTGATGCGCGTATCCTCTGGGAGCGACGGGAAAGGCTGCTTGCTGCTGGGCCGTGTGGTGGCTAGAACTTTCAAAGTCGAGGCGCCTTTCCTGCTGCCCCGCAAGCGGATCAGGTACTTGGCTTTTGGCTTCCCCCTCAGCTGGAACTGCCGTACGCCCTCGACGTTCTGCGAGAGCAGCAGCTTGCCATCGCGTCTAACTTGTACCTGCACTGCGTCCAGGCATGTGTGGACAAAGAGCGTGACCCTCTGGTGTGAGGACACAGGAGCAAAGCGCAGAAACTTGCTGCCCTTCCTCTTGATGAAAACATCGGATACTTTGCCATCCTTGAGCTCCACTGTCTTCTGACGTGCTTCCTCTTTCGTACGGGCGAAAGTCCCCACATATGCTGTGCTGGTGTTGGTGGCAGAATTCACAGCAAAGACATCAAAGTAGTACTGTGTGTCTGGTTTCAGGTCTGACACAGTAAAAATGTTTTTATTGCCTATGCACACCTTCTGGATGTCCGATGCTCTGGGTTTGGTGTATGCCCTGGAGATCTTGTTACTTGTTAGGCCTCTGTCTTTGCCAAAACCGTTGTCAGAATGGACAAAGCCAAACTGGGAGAAATCAAACGGGCTAAAATCTCTGCCGGGCTTTGGCGCCAACATGAAGGCGTCGTCTGAGCTAATCTTAGCTTCAGCAGCACACATGCTCTTGAAATTGTGCTCTTTGTTGATCACTACACAATACTGAACAGGCTGGCCCATCAGAAAGCCCGTTGGGGTAGGCTTCCAGGCCAAGGTAACAGTGGTACGACCCAGTGAGGTCACATCCACACGAGGGTCATAGGGCAGCTCCGGGTAGGGCTGGTCGGACTCTGGAGTTGTGGTGGCGTACACCTTAAAGTTGCTGTCTTTCTCTGTGGACAGCAGTTCCAGCTGGTAGAGGCCAGAGGGCGTGCTGGTGGCGATATAGGACTCCACGTCGTTCCCTTTGTAAGTGAAGAGCTCCGTCCCCTCGTCTATTGTCACCTGCTGTTTTTGTTGGTCCAGTGGTTCGGGCTGTCCTGGAAAACAAAAGGAAATACTCAAAATGTGAGCATTTTGCCAATCAGTTTTGCCTATGTGAACAGATGATGCCATTTGGAACATTTCAAGCTTTGATGAAAAGTCATTCCCAAACGTAATAAAAGGCATTGATGCAGTGGGGTCATGATGAAGCTTTACGAGCCTCAAGGACGATTAGACCCTAACATAGCAGCCATGTTTTCACTCCAAACATCCCCTAAGATCACAGCTCAGTATTCACTTGGCCTTTCTGAGGAAGCTGCCTTACAAGGGGCGCCTTGTCACGTCCATGTGAGAGAGACAGTCCAAGCTCTTACTCAGGCTTGAGCAAGAAACCATAATATTATGTTTGTCAACCAGAGAGTGTGCTCAGTGGTGTTCTAAAAATAAATGCTCAAAGATCTACTCCCACAAGAGACATTAAGCAAAAAACAGATTATATCTTCACCATTTCTTCTGGAGTCCAGTGAAACTCCATGTTGTGTTGAGTCCAAATTTCCTTTTTTTTTTCTTTCCCTCCTACAAACACATCCACTTTTTCTGTGTGAGGTACATCTTTAGCACTGAAACTACCCAATAAATCATTTAGTAAATGTCATCTGACAGCAGCACAGACACCCAGGTGCTCGTGTATTGACATCCAAGTATACGCTCACATCCTTAACCACCGTCTTAGTCATCTGGAAAGATCAGTTCTGCTGAAAGGACACTGTCCAGATGGAGAAAGTTTTCATGTGAAGCAGACAGCATTGAAAAAGAAAGAAGGGAAGAGAGGAAGGACAACAGACAGAGTTCAGCAGGATTTACCTTAAAAAGACAGCTTAAGTAAAGGGATGTAATGGCTTTGATTCAACAGGCTGACTAGAGTAGAGCCCTTCTCTAAAATTACAGACATCAGCGTAGCCCAGTCAGACGTCATAAGTGGTCAGACTAGACACTGCGACTGTGTCTTAATTAAAACCCACTAAAGCACAAAGCCGTACATGGGGTTAATTGTGTTTGTGGGATTGTTCCATTTCCACACAACGTGTCATTAAGCCCTGCCTCTGCGCCCTGATGTCATTTATACCTGATCCCTCTCCACTGGCCTCTTCTGGCAGCTCCTGCAGAGTGAGTTTCCATTCCAGAGGAGCATCACAAGGTGTCACGGTCACAGACAGCGGTGTGTTGTCTTCTTCGACCACAAAGTAATACCTGGCAAAATGAAAAGTAAAGGGCATTTATGTAAGCAGCAGCTTTCATAATCCTAAATAACAAAGGATAAAAAGTACACAGGACAAATAGGTTGAGTATTCTGTATTCTCCAGCGCAGATTGATATTATAGCACCACTGACCTTGGTCTGTCTCACTTGGAGCTGACAGACTCATTTACAAGACTTTCTCATCTATTATTCAGCTCTTGCATCACCATTAAATATCCTCTTACAGAACATCATCTGATGTCTCCGATCTATCTACAGGAAATGTCCGACAAGATGAATGTTTCCTTTATTCGTCAGGAGCAGTCAGGAAATGAAGGTGGAAGTGTTTCAAAATCATAAAGCATCACGTGTTGGACGAGTTTCAGCCACTGAGATCAAACAAACTGTTTGGTGTGAGGAGCTCTTACCGTTTGGGTGTGTCCCTGAACAGGTAGCCACTGATCTCAGCTCCATCCGGTATGACAGACGAGTCGTGGAACAGTGACTTGTCTCTGATCTGCATCTGGAAAAGCCCCTCATCTCTCGTGGGCAGCTTCTGGGCCAAAGCTCCCAGTCCCACCAGCACCAGCAGCACCACACTCCAGCCTTTACACCACCTCATTCTGAAACACACGGCAGCCCTCTTCTTTATGTCTGTCAATGCATCTCAGGCTCATGAACACTGGTGGGATTTGGGGAAACAATGTTCACTGATTCACTTGTGACTCTGTTTTTTTATTGTTACACAAATTAAATGTGTTTTTAAATATAAGATGTTAGTACCTGCTAGATGTTCGAGCCATCTTTAACCTGATATCTGGCCAGAGTTATTGCTCTGAAGCTGAATAATTTTGCTAAGATAAGCTAATCAGCGGCTCCATGCTTGGTATTCTGGTCTGGACAAATGTCTAAATGTAGTATATAACAATGCACATATTTTTATGATTACATTGCAAATCATCACAGAGCATCGATGAAAAATATTAGTTAAATAACCAAATTTAAAGTGTATACCTTCATAATTGCACGGCTAATAAATTCCATTCTCCAGTCATCATTTTGGCAAACTATGTGCTCCACATAATTTACATTCAGCTGGACATCTTTGTTGATCTTGAAGTCTCTTTAATCTTAATTAACAGTGTCTGACAACTCGTACCCTCTGCGAGCAAATGAGACAAAAACTAAAAGGGGCAACTGAGTGCAAGGAGGGATTAGATTTAACACAAAAAGACATAGCTCGAAGTTCCACGGAAGCACACTTCATAAAGCCCAAATCCAAATCCCCAAATCCACGTCGTTTAAGTTTTATGAAGGCTCACATAGAAATGTTTGGTGCTGCTGCCCAGAGATGGAGATGTGGCTCTGGATGAGGTGCAGATGAGAGCCTCTCACGTATCCCCTGTCTATTGATTTTGCCCCATTGATTGCAGCTGATGGGAAAACTAAATCCCTCGTGATTTAATCAGTGTAATGATGGCAGATTAGCCAGATACTTCACTGCCATTTACTTCAAGCAAGATGGTGTCCTTTTAATGACCCCTCTCTCTGTCTCCACTCACCCTCCCCTGTCTGTCGCTCTCCCTTGATGAAGCTTTTTCATCAACAAATAATCTCATTCTCTTTTCACACGTTCCCTTTATTTGCTTCTCCTCGTCTCTCCTCCCTCACTCCCTTCCCAAACTGAGGTGCATAAGTAAAACCAGACTGGCCAGGCCTGGATGACCCACCCAACTGCAAACACGGCTTCATTTCCACATAATCGTCCCTAAAAAACACAGGCACAGGGGAAAGCCCTTGACAGCTCCTGTCAGTATCTCAGTCTCTGCTGTCGTCTCAGTCCAGCCCCCGTCATACCAGCAGACTTCACAGAGAAAAAGGAAAGCCGCCTAAGTGGTGCTTTGAGGTTTGACTAGCACCGAGTGGAGAGCCTTATCGCCTCAGCTTGTCTCATTCCACTTCAGAAGCGTGTCAGTTGGAACAAAGACATGTCTATTAATACTCAAGACGGCTCCGAGGTGGTATGTACAGCGCTGTTTAGAGCCGCCTTTCATTCCGACATCTACGAACACCGGGGCCTCATCCCACACTGATATCATTACACGTAATCTCCGCTATCGCTCCTAAGGCGAGTGTTTTATCACCACTGTCATTAGCACATTAAATGTGCTGTGTTTTTCACCTGACTACTGATTTAAACCCTGTGGCAGAACACGTGTACTGGGCTGCTCTGTCTCGCAATGCATTGTGCTTTGAATGTCAGAGCGGTGCACCAGCCTGTTGTGGTTGCGCTGACCAGCCCAGAGTGGTGTAACGGGCTTCGCTGGATCTGCTTTCCACTGCAGGCCAGCACTGTTCTCCTGCCAAAGAACTCCGTTTACTAAAATAACACATCACAAAACAGCTGCATCTGGAACAAATAAAGTCTAAAGTTTAATTAGAACATGGGAGAATGTATGATCGTAGTTTGAGCAAAGATAATTTAAAGGCAAGGTCAGCCGCAATTATGTCAACTTTCTCTTGCTGTTGCTTGTTATTGGTTTATTTATACATTTGGAGTATTTCATTTCACTTGTATTGGAATTTCCTCCGCAAACCTTTTGAATATTCCAAATGTCCAGCTGTGGGACCTAAAGAACCGCATAACTGGATTAAATTCAGCAGTTTGTACTTGCTTTCATCCACAGAGGAAACAGTGATGATCTTTTTCCCATGGCCTGTCTTTTATACATCTCACTTTATCAGTGCAGAACAAGAACATGACTCCCGCAACCTATTTCCATTGCCGTGATCGAAGGAATGCCCCCCCCCCTCGTTACAATTTGTACAATAGCAGCTGTTTGGTTGTTTTTCCTCTAATTTCAGGGTTATTCCAAGCAAATGGGAAATCAGGTGCAAAGCTAAAACACAATTCAGACGGATGGTAATCGTTTTCAATTATTTACAATCCGATGATGATTAAAGCAAAAAATAATAATAATTACATGGAGAAAAAAAACAATCATCATCCACCTGATCATCTTGACGCACTATTTCCATGAATGGAGATTTTTGTGAACACAGAGCACAGCACCGATCCCACCTCTGTTACTTTGTGTGCACATACATGCTGGTGCACACACACAACCACCAAACTGCCCCTGACCTCCCCTCTCTCCCCTCACTTTGTTGTAGCAGTCTCCCTCCTGCCCGCGGCCACATGGAGCTCATTAACAGAACGGGAGAGAATAAAAGACAGTTTAATTTCAACACAAATAAAGAGACATTTCGGATTCCACCTAACAAGATGCCTGCTAGGGTTCACGGCACCTGAGGCACGGACGTGTTTTCTTTAAGGACTTCTGGAGGCAGATTTATGGTGGGTCCTCAATTGCGAGCTCCATCACTACTGTCGTTTCAGGGCCAGTGTGAGGTTTGGAGAGAGACGAGTAGAAGGAGGAGGATGGAACCACACAGGACCTGGACCTGCTCATAGGCAGGCCAAACCAAAGCAGGTCTGGTGCTCTTGGCCCAGCTAACAGCTCATTAATGAATTGGTAGAGACTGTGGTAAGGGCCCTGATCCAACACTAGTATGTGGGTGTGTGTGCATGTGGGTGGGGGTGCTGTCTCCACGCCATCCACAACATCATTCACAGTTTGAGTTTCTGAGCTGTTTGCATCATCAGAACCACGAGAGGTGGTGCAGATGGGAATGATGGAAAGGAGAGCCCAGTTTCCTTTGCTTCTCAACCTCCCCTCCTGCGTCCTCATCTCTGAATTCATCTCTGAATCTGTGAATGTCTCCTCGTGTTGAGGGTCAGGTAAAAGACGCGCCCTTCAAACAGGACTGAGGATGAGTCTGATGCATTGTGGTTGTCAGGGGGGGTTACATGTTACATGAGAAGATGCCCCATGGGAAAGCCATCCACCGCTGCCCTCAGCTGGGGCATGTAGGCCTGCATCGTGGGAAACTGACACAGGCACGATGTGTGATGTGTGTCCATCTGCTGGAGCATAAAGAGGGACTTTGCAGAAATGAATGGAGGACCAGGAGTGGGTGCGGTATGATGAATAATTTAAGAAGGAAATAAACACTTGTGTCCTTAATCTGGTGACTCTGGATATGTGACATCCAGCCTGGACAAAGGGCAGCGGAGGAGACTGTATATACACCGCAGCCTGTCACTGCTCCGGACGCAAACGGCTACAGCAACACTGGCGGAATTCTTTCAGCCAGGAGTTTTCATATGCAAATGACGGTTTAGTTACGGTATGCGACGCAGACCTTCCCATTTTAAGACTTTTTTTTGTTCATGATTCATTCTCCTGAGAAAGTAGAAGGGAGGCAGTGTGGCTTCACCCAGCTACTTAAATACAGTTATTCAAACTCCTTCTGTCTCTCATTAAGCACTGGCTGGGACGAAACCCGCTCTCCGTGGACCGGATGAGGAACAACAACTGCAAACATGAGCGATTAATCGGAATCATTTGAATTTAAACAGCCGGTGAGTCGATTAAATTCCAATTTCGTCTGGTCGGAAGTCCCCATCGGCTCACACCGATCGGGACGTACAGGTGCGTAAAAGCGCCCCACGAAGAACAAACGTGAATCAAAACGAAACGCAAAAGTCATCAACGTGCACAATGAATGCACTTAACGCCTAAAATCACGCACGAATGCCACACAGGGCGCCATTAGAAACACTGTGCATGCTGATAAATCGACTTTATTGGGCGCCGTGTCACCCCTGGGAGCATGGGAACCCACACAGGCACAAAGCAAAGGGGGCTTTCTTCGGTTTGACTGTGTTCAGCGGCGCAGTGCGCTGTGAACTCCTCCAAAAATACACCAGATTAAAACAACATGCGAGTTGGGGCTTGATTGAAACGTGTCTGAAACTTTTAACTTCCAGGAGTTGTAAACCACAGAACCTCTCCCCCCTCATTCTCTCTGTCTCTCTCTCTGTCGTTCTGGCAAACATTTCAGAGACTGCTCGTGCAGTCTGAGCCTTTACGCACAAAAAAAAGACATCGGCTGCTTGAATGGAATGAAGTTTGTTCTTTGAGTCAGCCAACACATCTAAATAATTTCAAGCTTTGGATCCGACGCACCGCTGTGTGCCAGAGGCACAATCACGCGAAAGGACACTTTAAGGAAAGACGGTCTTACCTTTAAGAAATTGCAACGATGAAGTTCTCAGATGGATGACACGTCTTGTCCTCAAAACCAATGTGATATCACCAAATTAGAAAAAAAATACAGAGGAAAATAGGATGTCAAATAAAAATCAGAATCCTCCTCCAGTGTCCAGTAGTTCCTTCACTTCTATTGTTGCTGTCTCTGTTGGATTGAGCGGCTGCTCTGGTGCGTGTTTGCAGGTTTCTTGCGGATTCAACTGGTCTCTGATGGGCAGGAGTGTGTGTCTGAGAGTGTACGTGTGTGAGTGTAAGTGCGTGTGTATGTGTGTGTGTGTGTGTGTGTGTGTGTGTGTGTGTGTGTGAGTGTATGTGTGTGTGAGAGAGAGTGTGTGAGTGTGTGTGAGTGAGTGGGTATCCCGAGTGCTGGCAGTGCGTCCCTCCCCTGCCGAGCCGCTCCTATTGAAACCTCCTCTGGATTGGAGGCAAACTGGTGCAAACTTCTTCTTCTTCTACTCTTTCTTCTTCCCTGCGCTTTCTAGAGAGACAGAACCAGCCCACTTCTGCAGCACACCACTCACACTGAGAGGAGTAAGAAAAAAAAAAAACGGGGACCAAGAGTTTGACTGGCCCTTAAAGTTTAACCATAGAGTTCAGGCTCTGGCAGACACATCACCGGCATTCTTTGGAGAGCCTGTAATGTATTCAAGGAGTCAAATCAAGTTGTAATTTAGAAAAGCTTGAAATGCATTTAGATTCACAACAATCATACGTCACCAGGGCGTAAATCTCTCTCCGGGGTTCCCCCTCATACTTCTGGTTCGTCGCTGTTTACTCTGATGCTCCCTCGAAAATTATTACTTAGGGCAGTGAGCGCCCTGTCGGAGTCACGCAAACCTCGGGGCGATGTGCTGTGGAGGCAGGTTTTATCACGGGCTCTGATAGCTGGGTATGAAAAACATGATGCGCCTCCAACTCTGACATGGGCAAGAAACGGAGCGCACACGGAGTTCCTGCTCAACTGGGGAAATTCCCTTAACCTGTGTGTGTGTGTGTGTGTGTGTGTGTGTGTGTGTGTGTGTGTGAACTGAATTATTATCCCAAATGTAGGACTTGATAAAGGTGACATTTTTAATTTGCACATGTATGTTCCTGCACATATTTGTAGACGTGACCTCCACAGGTCACGTCTACAAAGTTGAGTCCCATACATCTGATCACTGCATGAGGTGTTGAATTCACGACAGAAAATAGTGCAAAAACATTAAGAGGGACTGTTTTTAAAAACATATTTTAAACGTTCTGTGAAGGTTCTCAGTCATCCAGGTCCAGGAGGTAGGTATGGTGCTGGGTCAATTCACAGGAAACTCCCTGTAATTTGCTTCAAGACGTTTCAACATTCATTCGAAACACGTCTTAAGTTCTGAAGAAAATTTTTCCAGCCTTCAAAATTCATTCAACATTCAAAATTATTCTGCATTTTAAGCCCGAGATGGAGCATCTATCACCAGCAAACGCCAATGCTGTTGGTTGGTGGAGACTGAGAGCTGGTGTAACAGCGTCATCTAGTGTCTGTCAGTGTAACATCACGGGAGGGAGGAATCCTGCGTGTGTGTGTGTGTGTGTATGTGTGTGTGTGTGTGTGTGTGTGTGTGTGTGTGTGTGTGTGTCACGTACTCCTTGTGTGTGTGTCGCGGGGGACTCACCACTTATGTTTCATATGGACAAAAAAATCAAGTCCATGACTGAATGTCCTGTAATGACATGAAGTAAACACGGCTGTTTGCATGTGTGTATTGTTACAGCTGAACGACCCAGTGGAGGACAGTGTGTCATGGTGATGACATCTGTCAGCTCTTTGTCTACCTTTTCAAGAGAGTTGGAGGGTTATGTATTTAGATAAGTAGTCGCACTTAAGGTGTGCGTGTGTGTCTGGCGTTGTGTGTGTGTGTATTGGGGGGTGTCAAGGGGGTCGTGATGCCAGGGTTCATTATTAGTGCCGCTGAGACTTTCACATCCTCTGGATTAAAATAGACGCCAAATTGAATCTTCTATTAGCCACACCACCAAACTGTGAAAACCAATCTTCTCTGGGGAGTCTTATACGGACCATGACCCAGACACACATACACACCACACACACACACACACACACACGCACACACACTGTGGCCCAGCCACATGCCAGATCATGTAAATGTATCCACATCAGGGACAGTTTTGTACTGATGTACGAAATCCTGTAATTATAATATTTCAGCAAATGTCACATGTTACATGAAGAAACGTTTGTTGTGTTAAAGCACTTTGCGGATACTAATAAGTATCAGTGTTCAGTCGTAAAGGCATCAGAACTCTTCATAGTGTGTTTCCTGGACCTATCTTTGATTCGTTTTGCTCCCCAGCAAAGCCATGAGGGATGTTAAAAGCTGAACACAAATACACTCGTCTCCAGCTCAGGTGAAACGTTTCTCTCTTATCGTCAGTGGTCAGACAGACAAATGTTTTTCCTAACCGAGGGGTTCAACACCTTAGCTGAGTTGGCTTGTGTGGATTCACCCAGTCGAGCAACAGAGGTGATTAATGGTCTGTTATCAGTGTGAAACGGGGAGATTGTTTGGTCATCTAGTCACCCGTCACGTTTTCCGTCCTGTTTGTTGTGAGTTAATGTGTATCATGTTCCATCTGCTCAGAGCCTTGCCTTCGTTTTCATGTCCATTGAAAACAAAGTTAGTGAAGTAAGTTGTGTAGATGTAATGAAGACATTTGTCCATAACAGTGTGTGACATTACAACCATTGCACACTGGCTCCAGTGTGTTTGCTCTGCAGGATGAACTGGATCTCCTTGCACTTCCCCAACGCCCCACTGGCTCAGGTAATCCATTAATGCAGGCAGAGTGGAAAGTAATACCCGATCAGACTCAAATGCATTCACACAATTTGACGTTGCGCAGGACCTGGGCTGAGCATTACTCACCTCGTGTCCATTTAATGCCGTTTGAAAGGTTTTGGTCACGGCGAAAAGAAGCAAGGTCTTACGTCCAGTGGGTTCTTAGCGAGTTCATCATTAACTCTGCAGAGCCGACAGACGCACATCCCCTCTGTAAACATATCTACCCAGCATTTTGTGCTGATGCCGCTGGGGGAGCGTTGGAGATGGCCCCTCTGATAGCTCAATATGCTTCAGAGCAGCTTGCTCAAGCAGTTTTGCTGATTGCTTGTCATTTATCTGACTTAATGATGCTTGATTGACTTGTAATATGTTAAGTTTATGTAAGATTTTCTTTGCATTTTAGTAATAGCAATTGAGGCCAGTTATTAAACACTACTTTTACCTTTGTCCTGGTGCTGCAGTGTTTTCCTCTTCTGTACTTGTTCATGCTTTTTCCTCTGAATTTTTCCTCTGCTAAACTCAAAATTGCAGTGTAATATTAATTTTATCCGTATTTCATAGTGAAACGGAACAATATGACCAATGCCCAGGCAGTTTCTACCGCGTGTGACACTGAAAGCATCATCCTTGAAGGAGAAGGCTGGAAGGTGTGGGAGGATGGACTGAAGGTTGCAGTTCAAGGGAAAGAATGAGGGAGGGAAGGATGGTGACGGGAAAGCAGAACATCCTGTGTGAGATTTACTCCAGCGTGTACCCACCTGGCCCTCCACAAATACCCCTGTCAGCTCATACAAAATGAACCTGTGAGTGGAGATAAAGCATGCCTGGAGGATTTGTTACGTGAGACCGGTTTCTACTTAAGGAGAGTTTTTGTTGACTTGTTGAGTGTATGTGGTTTACAGAGCTGATAAATGGAGGAAAACACGTGGGATGAGTGATATGTCTGCTGCATGCGCGCCATCCTTTCAGTCACTCCTGCCTTCCTTTTCTTCAGAACTCCTTTTGGCTCTTGATAAGTCCTAAAAGCCACAATTGAAACCAGATGAAAGTGCACACGAGTGAAGAGCGCATGTCGTGTCAGCGTCTAACTTCCTCCCATTATCCAATAAGAGAGAGAGCAGTGTGTCAACTTCATCCCATTATCCAGTGAGGGAGCAGCATGACAGCGCTGCCTGAAATATCAAGGGACAGCAGATATAAACAAAGAGCACAGTTTAGATTCACAATCACACACACGGAGGAAGATCCAAACAGGAGTCTGTCCTGGGCCTTTTTAGTGAAACTCTAGATCTCAGCAGCTCCAGGCACGGTGCACCGATTGTAAACACAGCCGAGAGACAAATGGAGAAGACAGCGACTCCGCTTGTCTGTCTGCAGACGAGAGGACAAACTGGAAGGAGCATTACATCATGAGCCACATTCAAGCATTTCTTTACCACCTTCACATCTTACCACTTGTAATTCCAATCAGCAATCACAGCAAACTGCTTTGAAGACGATCAAATGGAGTCGGAGAGTTTAGAAGTATCTTTGAGCTTCCGTCTGTCAGACAATGAATATGACAGCTGCCGCACAAAGCATGTGGGATTCACATGACAGTGTAACAAATGGCTCCAACACATGCGCATCCACCTTGGACAATTTGGAGTATGTTTATGCTTCGGCAGGTTAAACCCGGAGCCCCGCTCGATAAACACACCACATGTCTACGCATGGGCTTTGTAATCTGAGACGGGAATATGCAGACACATATACACACTAGTGCATCGGTGCAGCTGAAGTCCATTTTACAAGCAATCATATGAAATAATACTTATATTTAACTCTCTGGATGTCCAGATTTCTACTTTTATCACGACTGAACTATGGAAGAAGTGGAAACTGAAACAGGAAGAACAGAAGACACGTTACACACCATCAAACTACTGATGTGAATTATTAGATAGAATCTTCTTTATCCTCTTGTTCACATCACGACATGGTTTGTTTTTTTATCATACTAGGCCACGATTTATGTTATTACAGTTGTTCTTTTTCAGTGTTAATCACAATGAAAGAACATTGGAAGGAAAGATAATTATAATATTTGAGCACATCACACTTTAGAATCTATTCATCCACTTACCACAAACACATGTTCTAGTGGCGTAACCAAAGTGAACACAGGAACCAAACTTCATGCACCTATCCATTTTCTACTGCTTATCCTTCCTTAAACAGGAATTACTGCCGGTGCTAAATAATCAGTTCTGAATAAACTTGTCATCTGTTCTAATCTGGGACAGAAAGTCACTCCCATGTATGTACATTTAGCAGAACATCTGCATTTTAATTCTGTACCAATCAGCTGGCACCCAAAATACTGAACGTATATGAATGGAAGAACCACAGTGTCTCACCGATTTAGTGTTTCTAACCTGCGAGGACAGAACGCTGCAATCAGCACAGAGACCGACAAAGGCCCAGCGAGGTGCTCACGCTATATTAGATTTGTTCTGTGGTTGTCTTGGGGAATTTCTAGAAAAATACTCTCTGTCGAGGCAGATTTTCAGTTGGTCCCGAAGGAGACTTTACAAGAAAAGTCCATAAAATCCTTTCAGGGAACATTCCAGTAACAGTCTGCTGGAGCAAGCCAAGTCTACAGCTCTGATATAAAATATTGTAGATCTACGAATGGTTCTGCCCCACAGCACACGGCCCAAGAGAAAAATACAGGGAAATGAAAACCCAGTTTAATGGACTGGATAATATATACATATATGTTATACGGCCACATATTAGAGTCAATGTAGAATTAAATGTTTGAAGAATTCAGTCCCAGGAGTAAATCTGTTCATTTAATACTGGATGTGGGATTGTGTTTTTCTCTCATAAGGCTTCAGAAAAGTCAACACTGCTCCCTACTGTTCACACATGCACACTGCAGCATGTTCCAAGTATACTATGATATATACATATGATTGTCTTTAAATCAATTATCATACAGACAAAAAACTGCCTGCTTTGAATTGCAGTTTTAATCATCACACCCAATATATAAAGTAATGAACTTTGATGTTCATCCGTTTGAAATGGGAGTGGAATGAGGATGTCACACCTGCAGAGCTGTTTGCGTGGAATTAAGAAGGTTACAGGTACATTTTTGCAACATTTGGTAATGAGAGACACAACTTAATGACAATTCAGTGAAATAAATATAAACATATGGACACAAGAGACAAAAACATACTAACATGGGAATAAGAGTATTACTCAGAAATGAATGAATGAATGATGCAGTGTGTTATGAGTTAACGTCATTTACCTAGTCAACTCATCAACTGCCATCTAACAAGCAAAGAATTCACTAATTCATAAAAGAACCTTAAGGGTCATGGAACTGACAGATCTGGCCTTCTAAAGTGAATAATATGAAGATAGATAGATAGATAAATAACCTTTAATCTTGTCTGAATGCCGACACATTATTGATGATGGGACAACATGATTACAGTATGTCCTTTGCCTAAGAATGACAGTGATCTAGTTACTTTAATTCTATACAAGAACTATATCAACGGAATGATCTCTCAATAACAAATCCGTTTTCGAGTGAATCTAGAATGAGAGTCATATTTAATGAGAGTCTATATTTAACTTCATATCACTGCACCAACTGTTCCCCAAGGACAGTATCATGTTTTTATTGGTTTAATTCTTTCTTGGAACCAAAATTCTGGGTCAATTTATATATAAGCAGATGTGTTTGTTATTTGTTCTCCATTTTGTAGCCAAATACTAAGAACTGTAAATAATCAGTGAAACTTCATCACACTGTCTCTGAAACAGCACCAAGTCATACAAATGTCGAAACTAACTTTGCATAAAACCTTTTTTGCATGCTGGAGGTTGTTTTGTAGAGTGAAAGGCCTTCTCAGCTGGTGGTACAAGTACAGGTATCTACTCAATTATATATTTCCAATTATTCAATGATAAATATGTGAAGCCCTTGTTTTCCTTCAATGTAGTACAGTTTCAATACAACTCAATGCTGTTTGTGTCAGCGATAGAAACACCTTGAACGCCACATCCAAAGAAAGCTGTCTTAATTGGTTTAACAAAGCATCTTCAGCAAACCTGTCAGTAAACCTGCGCAGGAAGCCATCTGGAGCAGCTGCTCTTCTCAATTCACCTTCTCCAACCTTCTCTGAGCCTTCAATGGATAAACTGCCAGGCCAGGCTGCAAACGAGTCAACAAAGCCAGAGGAGGGTCAGTTGGGGGAAGGGACCGTTTACTGCACATCACAGGAAGTCTGCGTCTTTTGTTTGATCACTGTCACATGGACTGAAGGTTAGGAAGGTCATAAAGAAATAAGATAAATAAAAATTGAGATATTCAGCATCATACAGGGAAAATGTTTATGTTTGAATTTCAGTTATATGAGTTTGTATTTCCTCCTTCTAACATGGACCACTGGACAGACGTTGACAGACACACACAAGCAAGATGGCGGTTTATCCCATGACAGATTATATCAAGTACATCTGTCCTTCTGATTTTCTATACCTGCTCCTGCCTTTCTCCTTTCCTCCCCCTTCTGAAGCTATCTACTTGTCTCCCTGTTTCTCCCTGTCGCTTCCTTTGTTTCACCCCAACTGGTCGAGGCAGAATCCACATGAATCCTCGGATCTGAGCCTGTAACAAAAGGAATTTTTTTTCCTCACCTCCCCTCACCTCCTTTGCAAAGCATTGCTCATGTGAAAGTTGGGTTACTATCAGAACAGGTCACATACTAAATATCATTTGATAACTGGTATGACTTTGTGGCATACACATTAAGTGTTACCAGACTTGACTTGTATGAAAGTGTGTGTGTGTGGGGGGGGGGGCAGGTCAGTTTTAGTGGATGAGTATCAGCAGTATGATGGTACTGAGTGATTCCAGTGATCAGGTCTCAGAGGAGAAATTAAAGCATCAACGTTACTTGTGATGAATGTTTGTGTCTGCTTCCCTTCACGTTGTTTGACATGAGAACATGACGTCTCTCTGCAGAGCCACAGTGGAAATACGACCATGTCCACACAAATGTTCACTGAAAGACTTTGGAGGCTGCTGTCATCACAGTTAGAAAGAAAAGAAAGAAATCAATGAACCATGATCCAAGGGATAGCTCAGAAGTCATGTGATCAGCTGTATCAGTACTTGCATTTGCCACAGAGAGGCAGCAAGGTTGACGTTTGCATCTCCAACCACCACTGTGGCTCAAACAGAGGACAACCTCTATCCCTGGGCTAACAAACAGATTTTATTATCACAGCTTTCATATTTTATCATTTCAACTCCCTAAAAAATATGGCACAGGTTAAAAACAACACCAGAACGATCCTTTAAGATCTCTTTCATTTCCAACCTTCCTCCATCGAGCTCTGCTTCGGTCTTGTCAGTGCTGCCATGACATCCATACTGAGAATATCAAGCTAGTATCCGGTGTTGGAAAACGTCTCTCAGGTTTCCTGACCGATGGCTCCGAGTTACATAGCGTAACAAAGGTCACGCAGAGAACGTGTCGGAGACTCAGTAAATCCTCAAACAGTCAGAACAGTTTACTTCTGTTTATCCCATTCATTTTCTCCTCATTGATAACTGCAATTCATTTGACCTACTTTCAACTTACACCTTGTTTGCCCATACAATGCTCTTTTGAAAGACTTTTGAGTGAATATTATGAAGATGGACTTCGTTTAACGTGCAACAGAGACAGAAGAAGGGTGCCACACAACAGTGTAATAAGGTTGGCAAATGATCAGCTGCAACAAGGGAGAAATATCGTGCTCTTCTTACACCTGCTGGCTTCTCACAAGACCTCTGGAAGCCAGGGACACCTGTCATCATTGACCTCTGACCCCCAGCTGGAGATGTGCTGAGGACACTTGAGACACCCTCACCCCAATGTGTGGAAGAACCATGCAGATGCACGCGTGCGAACACAGGCACATGTAACTGTGTTACCTGCATTAATGCATGTACTGCCAGAGATGTGGTCCCCCTGATTAGATCAGAGTGTGTGCGTGTGTGTGTGTGTGCGTGCTGAGGCCAGCTTCCTCTTTGTTTTCCCTTCCAACAGTATTGTAGGCATCCCCTTATGTCTGATGTGTGTGTGTGTGTGTGTGTGTGTGTGTGTGTGTGCAATTAATGTATTTGTGTGCAAATAAGTGTCGGTGGACAGCAGAGGGCTGCAGGCTGTTATCTTTTCATGCGAATGTTTGCTGTTACAACAGAGCTCTGGCTTCTGTGCAACAACCAAAGGAAATTTATTCTGACGTTAAGATAACACCACGTCTATCCCTGCTTTGCACACACATGCACAGACTGGAACAAGGAGAGAGGACAGATGTGATGTGGACACAATCACTGGAGAGCACTCGTGGGAATATAAATGAGAATGGGATTAGGATCAAGAGCCACTGGTCAGGAGAGCACTGAGACAAAGAAGACAAGATAAAGTTGATCAGAAATTATGACGGCGATCACTACAGGGATTTAGTGACACTTTGATTTGGTCAAATAAAGCTTGATGAAAGAGAATGAAATACATCCAAACCTCTAATGTGTGAAAACATGACAGATGTGCTTGTGTGGCCCTGGTCCTCAACCTTCTAATCAGCCTTGCAATCCTTCTGCACCAGGCCATAAAATGCAAATATGTGCCACTCCGATACCAAACTGCTGTTCATTCAGTCTGACAGAGGAACAGAACTCATAGGTCGGTGGGACATTTTGATTGATTTTGAAGCGGCAGCTTCATCCTGAATGTTTGACCGCTGAGGACGAGGACCTGTTTGGATAAGAGATAAGCTTATCCAAACCCTCTGCTGCTGCACTGTATGTCAAACTGTTTGTCAGATTGTGATCTAACGTGCAGGGAACATCGTTACTGACACTTCTGGCTGTGTGTTTGTGTGTATGAGTGGCATTATGTGTGCAAAAGCTTTATCAGTGAGCAACACAAAGAGCTATTCAGTGCCCAGAGAGACACAACAAAGGGACAATTTACGACAACAAAGACACCTTCGTCCCGCAGGCAACGCCGGGTGCAAATTTGAACAAAAACCCTCCCGTCAGTTGACACTAACGCTGCAGACTGTGGTGTAAAATATTATCCTCAGGTAGAACTGCCACTCCGACTTGATGAAAGGTGACTTCTAAAGGTCTGTCCATCCAACTGCCCAAGTGTAGTGACCATAGTATGGACATATTAGTATCTGTTCCTGGTTATCTGTGAGATTATCTGTTCTATAGACAGATCAGTCACTTCCAGACAGAGGCAGAAAATTCAGTTTCATCTCATAATCCACACAAACTAATCACAACTGTCAGCATGACAAAGATATTTTTGACGGACCCTTTAAAAAAATGTGAATTCTAAATGTGATGCCACTGGACTTCCTGTTCCTTTCACTGTTTGACCCTCATGGTTCCCACCGAGGTAACGGCACCTCTGTCAGATGACGTCTGTGAGATAAGACCTCAGAGTGGCACACTGGAGGCACATTTCCTGTGCGGTGAGATGGGATTATAGCGACTGAACCCCCGCCGTTTAACTTAGAAAAGAGTCATCACTGCTGATGGATAGGTCTGTCAAACTGGATGAGCTGATCAATGCCCAACCCTCCAAACATACAGAGTGAGCGGCACGAGCCCTGAGCCAAGCACAGTAATCAAGCCAACAAAAAAAAGAAAATGCAGATTACCTGTTGCTATGACAACTGCAGCTGCAGTGTGACAGCCATCCCTCCCTGACAGGGACGGAAATAGAACAAGCTTTACAAAGTGACATTTGATATTGCCGGGTGGGCCAGGTGCTTCCCAATAACAAATAGTGGCGACATAATGAGTACTCAGGTTAAAATATGTGTTTTACCAACACGTACATGGACATGTGTACATGTATGTGTATGTATAGAATGTTTGAGGGTCTACATAAATTCTCTTTACAGTAATTACTTCATGAAGGACAGGGGATAGAGTAAAATCTCAAAGTGAACAGAAATACGTGGAACTGTGTGGAACTAGTTTGTCGTTTAGATTGATGTGTCACATTCTGTATGAGGCAGGGCAGCTGGGAATCTCTCCCCTACACACCACCCCCATCTCCACCCGACCCACACCCCCTCCCCCAGGCCTTCATCAGACATCAGCAGCTGGCAGCCTACCCCATTTAACCCCCTCTAGCACTTACTGGGCCAGGCTAATCACTGGTGCTCAGCACCAACCATGGCCACCACACCTGCCCCCTCACTGGTGGAACTGTTCCATCTGGGACCATATGATGGGGAATTCCTGGGGCGGAGTCTTCTTACTTCCCCCAAAACAGCTCAAGGTGCAGGAAAAAATTAAAGTAAGATACAAAGAACATTCTAGAAATGAGGGATTAGAGGAGAACACAATTCTTCTTTATGTTGCCCTCTCACCGTGGGAATGCAGGTTTATCTACGCAAAAGTCAGTTGATACATGGCTGTATTGTAACACGAATGGAAAAAACTGTAATCAGAAGAGAAAACTTCCTGTGTTCACTCTTGGTTGACTTCCACGTGCCACAACAACAAAACAATCAGGTCTATAAATATTCAGATTTTTCTCTTATGAAATTGTCTGTGCTGTTCAGGTGCTTTTGATTGAAACAACCATTGTGTAGGAGACAATGCGGGGTGGAAAGCTGTTTGCAGTTTGTGCTGAGATAAGCCATCATCATTAGCAGGGACCAGATGGTAGGTTGATCATGCACATTGCTTTGCTACTCTGATATCTGTCTTCCTCGTTAGAAATCACAAAAAGAGAGAAATGGACCACATCTGGTTATGTTACTAAACAAATATACAGATACACAGGACGACACATGTATAACCTGAAGTTTAGTGTACACGTACGACGTTTACTGCATCTACCTAGGGATTATTTATAACATTTGATTATGTATCTCTCCTCAGCTGTCAAATGAACACAGTGAAATGGGGACAAGCCTCTCTCTCTCTCTCTCTCTCTCTCACACACACACACACACACACACACGCATGCTCTTTCACTGCCACACTGAGATCTAATTTGCCAGAAGCCCCAGTGCTGCTGGTGGAGGCCATTTATGAGGCAGATCGTATGACAGCTTTGCCTGTCAACTTTGAGCTCCAGAACGGGCGATGAAGAGATGAATCTTCCCCTTGACACACGCTGACATACAAAACTATATTTAGCTGCTGGCGTCCGTCCGTGCATGAAGTGACGCTGGCGCAGACGCACGCACTGAGCTTGTGGACAAGATGAACACAAAGCAATAAGAGCTTGTGATTGAGCTTGTGTTTTTTTTTTTTTGAATCACCAGACCCCCAGATGACCCACGATCATCTCACTGGATCATGTTTACAATCACCACTGCACTGCAAAACCTCCAACTCTTACCAAGAACATTTGTCAAATTTCTAGTCAAAATGTCTCATTTCTAAACACGTCAACGGAAAATTAACTTGTTTCAGCCATTTTTTCCACTTGTCGCTTGTTTCAAGCTCATTTTTACTTGAAATAAACAGACAAATCCGCTAGTGGAGAAGGGATTTTTTTATTTTTGCTTTTGCTTCTTTTTCTACGTTTTCAGTAGTCTAATAGTCTAAAAACAAGTCACCTTTTCAGATGATGTGTCTTATTTTTACGTCCAACGAGATTTTGAACTCGAAATTCGACATTTTGATTCAAATTCCGACAAGTAGTCGCAGTACCATTTTGAATTTTTGCAGTGTGACTCAGTCTGTGTTCCCTATGAGTCCGGCACAGGACACTTTCCAGGGCTTTCTGAGGGTGTAGGCCTACTGCACTTAATGAATAATGAAAACATGACGTAAACAATGCGGTCCTCTTTGCAGCTCGAGCTCGAGGCGGGCGCACCGAGGCGTGATGCGGTCGTGACGTAGGTTCCGTCTGGGATCTTTAATCCTCTGCCGCAGCAGCGCAGCCGGTAACCAGAGGAGGGGGGAGCACGGTCCGACAGGAATGGACCGCACAGGCTAGGCTAGCCAGGCCGAAATAGTTTAGATAGACGGACAAATATCCGCGTACAACCGAGTTTCCGAGCAGAACGAACCGACTGTTCGCGCAGGCCGGACCCCCTCCTCCTCCTCCTCCGCCGCCTCCTCCGCGGCTCTGCCTTCATGTACGGCCTATCACAGACGTTTTCCTATTAGAGAGACTTCTTGTAGACGCGGTCTTCACCCCTTTCTTTCACAAGACAAACGCGTTTTCTTTCAGCCACAGTCTGCGCCGGTTCCTCCGCCGGTTCCTCCGCCGGTTCCTCCGCCGGTTTCCAGTCGCGCCCCGGCCGGTTCGCCCTTCGGCTGCGCCGCCGCGTCCGAGCTGTTCCTGTCAGCTGCTGCGCATCAGTAAAACATGCAGGATGAGCCTGTGGGGGTGACAACCGAGCAGTTACCCCCGTCAGCCGAGGACAACGACTGCAGCACGGTCAGCAGATCCGAGCAACCGGCGAATAATCACGTCAGGATCGCGGATTACAACCATTTGAACCACAAGGGCGGTTTCGATCGAGGTCATTTTGTCCCGGTGCCGTCCGTCTGTGACCTTCAGCTCAGCCGACAAACACATCAGCAGTCGAGTCAGCACACTGAGTTCGGCCAGGGAGCCTTCGGTCACCTGACGCAGAGGAAGCCCTTCTCCCACCCGGACCCCCGCTGCTCTCCAGTGGAGGAGGCTGAAGTCGATGCTGCGTCGCCATCGCCCACTTCTGTGAATCCAAACGAGATCCAAATGGACTCTCCTGTCGCCCACCATATCAATAACGGCAATGGCAGCAGCAGCAGCAGCGGCGGCGGCGGCGGCACCGGAAACATGCTATCCGGGGGTCTCGGCGCCGGGTTCCCGAACCTCCCCACCCAGGAGATGCAGAGCGCAGAGCGGGCCTCGTCGCCCTCTCTGCCTGGGTTCGGCACCCCCTGGTCCGTCCAGACCAGCTCATCGCCCCCACCCGCATCCACCTCCATCCACGCCATTAACCAGATGCCCAGCACAGACTCAGACAACAGCTTCTACCCCGGCATCCCATCCTCCATCAACCCGGCCTTCTTCCAGAGTTTTTCAGCTAATCCGTGCGCCGGGATTAACGTCCAGGGCTTCAGCGGTCCGTTCTCGCCCCAGATAAACGTGCCTCAGCAGCCGCAGAGCCGCAGGTCCCCGGTCAGTCCCCAGATGCACCATCAGCAGGGGGGCTTCCTCCAGCAGAGGAACAACTACAACCAACACCAGGTGAGCTGAGAGGAGGTGACACGTCCCCAGGTGTGACGGTTAGGGTAGGGGACGAGGGGAACCATTATGGCTATGAATGTCCTCCGTGTGCGCGGTGTGCGTGTGCGCGTGCTTGGAGGCCGGTTTCCTCTTTATTTTCCCCTTAAAACTATTTCAGGCGTCCCCATATGTCACATGACACCCGTGTGTGTGTGTGTGTGTGTGTGTGTGTGTGTGTGTGTGTGTGTGTGTGTGTGTGTGTGTGTGTGTTCATATTCAGGAACAGCTCTGTGCTCTGACAGGT
>CAAKHB010005499.1:20514-35137 GCA_901007665.1 Aeoliscus strigatus | reverse complement strand
TGATGTGTGTGTGTGTGTGTGTGTGTGTGTGTGTGTGTGTGTGTGTGTGTGTGTGTGTGTGTGTGTGTGTGTGTATGCCTGCTTGTATCTAAGGTCTGAAGCAGTTGGAGGACCTGGAGGAAACACGGCAGCAGCAGCACGAGCTCATTAGAGGGTTCAGATTATGCAGTTTCACGTTGCTCATGTGATTTGCTGTGTGTGTGAGAGTGAGAGAGAGCGAGCGAGTGAGAGAGAATTGTGCTATGGGTGACCTTTGACCCCTTTGCCTTCATTAGTTATAGACACATTTTTTATTAACACCAACTAAATTCCTCTAAGGTTGGGATTATCACATGGTGGGGGGCAGGACATTCAACATTCAACTGATAATCTCCTCCGTGTTTCTCTATACAATCAGTATAGAATTAAAAACATCTACTTTGATGTAACCTTTTGTAAGGGCTCCATTTTCTTCTACTGTCATGATTTCCCATATCCACCAGGTGCCAGAGATTCAGTAGAACTTGTCATGTATGAAATGCTGAGGAAACACAAAGGTAACTGTGGTCTGCATGAGAGTTTCACGTGAATGCACGCCAGATTAGGCACGATGCGAATATGTGTATGTTAGCAACACAACGTCCAGGTGAAGAGAGAGTGTGTAACACCGGTGGTGTCGCCAAGCACAGGATACTTAGTATTAGTCTTAAAGCTGTAAATCTTCTTATCTACCCACCCGGTTACAGGAGCAGATCAGGCTAGGCTGCAGCTGACAGGGAGGAGAGAATGATGGATTACAATGAAGTGGGGATATGACACCAAAAAGACCCTTGTAACCCTCCACCCTTCTCTTTCCTGTCCCTGCTGTGTGTGCAGCCCATGGTGAAGCCATCTCCCTGGGGCAGTCACCAGGGGAATGGTTGGGGCTCTGGGGGGATGTCCTGGGGCCGGGACCACCGCCGAGGGAGTGGCATGGGCATGCCTGGCTCCGTCAGTCACGTCTCCCCCCTGAAGAAGCCCTTCTCCAGCAACGTCATCGCCCCGCCCAAGTTCCCACGCTCTGGTGGATCTCTGGGACCGAAGTCTTGGATCGAGGAGAGCATGTTTCGCACCGACAGCAACAGCAACACCTTGTTGCCCCTACAGGTATGTGTTGGGGCTTGTTCTTGTGTCGGTTTGTATGTGTTTTTATCTCTGCGTGAGGATTACAGGTTTAAATGGCGAGAACAAACCAGCAGCAGACATGTTGCATCAGTCAGTCAATAGACTGATGTGAGTGTTGTGTGTGTGTGTCTGTCATGAGGTGGTGGTGGTGGTGGTGGGGGGGGTTGACATGAGATTCACCAGAAACCAAGATGTTTTCAGCAAAGCAGACGTATCAACACAGACACATCACAAAGAGAACATGTAAATGGCCATTAGAGAGCCGGTGCGGTTAGCATTTCAATCAGACGGGAGGAGTTTGGTGATTTGCTCTGCAGCTTTTCCTAACGGTTGAACAATGTGGGGGTTGGGCGGGATTCATTTTCAGGAAGCAACATCTGGTAGGTGAGATACATGTAGTTCAAGTAGCAATGTGGTTAAAGCTCTTTGTTTGCCCACGTGAAGGGATGTTAATGTATGTATTATTATTATTATTAAAAGATTTCCCAGCATAATGATTGAACCGCAAGAAATTAATTCATTTTATTTTTCCCTTGCCAGTTAAAGTCACATCAGTTTATAAAATAATTAGACCCCAGAGACAAAAAAGGGACACTGTCCAGTGCAATACATGGTGTTTGAATTACCTGCCGACAACATCACATACAAACTAGTAGTAATTTTAAGGAACAGACAGACACAAATGGCTGTTCACGAGGTGTCTGATGCCCCACAAACGCTTTTATTCATCAGAAGTAGTTTCAGGAGTATTTACTGCCTTCTCATAACAAATACTGCAGTACTTGTACTTCCTCCACGCTACCCCCCCCCCTCTTTTACAAGTATATCTAGTTGAATATGCCTTACTACGTCTATTGCCCAGTTAATGACCAACAAGAGGAGACATATTCATCACTGGGCCTCAGTGTAAGTACAATAACAGTGTCAGCAGCACACAGTATTACTGTTACTATTAGCTCAAATTATGAGCGACATCAGTGCCAAGAAGCACAGAGCTTCCTATTCCAGGAAACAGGCCCGACGACATGGATCGCTCATTTCCATAAACAGTGTCGGACCAAGAATTTCTCAAATTCCAAGTCTTTTCCTTCCTTCCGTTCTGTTTAACGTTTGGCAGTCGGTGTCACGTCTGAGCTGAGGTAAACAGCAGAGGTCACTTCTCCCTTAGTCGCAGTGCTGCGTCTTTGCTCAAGATGGTTTCAAGGATTTTTACCGTCAACGTGTCGGACCAACTGGAAGCACAATGAATATCCACCTGACGCAGACATGTGACTCCCTCCTGTGTGCTACCCCCCACCCCCACCCCCGTCATTCATAACTTCAGACGATTAAAACACTTGAGTTCCAATGACCTCAGCTCTGGTGGGTCATAAAAACATGCTTCATTCTATATTTTATACAGTCAGTGCTGCTGGTGCCTCCTGACAAATTAATCTAGCTTGGGCTGCGTTCAAAGATTACATTTGGAAAATTAATTTCCAGGCACATCCACTTCGTCACAAAGTACAAAGTTCTTTCCACAGACGATGTAGCTGACACTTACGGTGGCAATTTTTTATCATAATTGCATATAAAACTAAATGTGCTGTTGTTAAAGGCAACTTTTCATTCTTTTACCACATACCAAACTAAGAAAACACTAACAACAAAAGGGAAAAATGAATGTATGAAGGGTTGATGTTTAAAGTGCTATTATCCTGGGTGTGGTGAGGTATGTCCGGCACGCTGCGGCGCGCTATACACCGCAGTATGAACCATATGAGTGTGTCCTGTTCTGTCGTAACAGCTGTCTGGATAAATAGTTATGTTTGCTGCTCAGGAGCTGGTGGAGCATTCTTCATATGGAAGGTCGGAGGCATACCTTTAGTCTCCTAAAGTGAATAAATATGGAAAGAATGTTAATCCAGCGTGAGCTACTCACACTCTTAAATCTCGTACATGTTAAGCCAAATACCCACTCTTCAGGGGGGTTATTATTTGTAAGCCAAATCATGAAAGTGTTAGGAACTCGAGGACGTAGATCTCCATGTGTGTTTGTCTTATCAGCAGCTCTGATGATGTAAAACCGGTGTTTGCAGGACCGCTCCAGGATGTATGAGAGCCTGAACATGCACTCCCTGGAGAGCTCTCTGATTGATATCATGAGAGCCGAACAGGATCCAATGAAAGGTAAGGAGCGTGTATCCCTTTCTGTCTGGAGTCACAGGGCGGGGTAGAGTGAGGCAAAACTTACCATGGTCACCAGGGGCAGCGTTCCTGATTTCAGAGTAACTGATAACCTGAATACAAACATATGAAGTGTTTGGTTTGATTTCTGTCTGTTAACATAATTAATACTCAAGAACTTAGTCATCTAATGAGGAAAACTGCAGAATTTGCCTTATTGCAGGGTTAATGATGAACTGAATTCAACTTTTGAGGGCATTTGGTTTGGTTCTGTGTTTAGGTGACAATAGAATTCAAATTTCAGGATGAACAGTTTCAGATGACCGTGCCCCTGGTGCAGGGAGCGGCTGCTGCTCCCAGAGCTCTGTTGTTTTTCTGCACCAGCTTTTTTTCCCCTCCCCGCTGAGAGCTTAATACCTCTGCAACCAGCTGCACATTTACACGACCTTCCAGCGCTGACCCCGTCGCTGCTTAACCTGCACAGCTGAGTAAGGAGCAGCAGGAGAGACGGGTGCTGGCTTGGTTTTGTTCTGTGCTGTCGTTGCTGATGTTTGTAATAAGTTGCAGAGATGTTCTCAGAGACCTGTCACACACTGCTGGCATACGACACTTGACACACATCAGTGCTCGGTTTCTTTTGCATTATTCCTCACAGCTTGGCAGCGGTGAGCAGAGAATGTAGTGTGACACTGCCGGGGCCTCCTGGGCTCAGCTGCTGGACATCAGAGGAGCAGTGTCAAATAACTGCACACATCTTGCGCTCCCGTGCTCTGAGAGCCGACGGTTAGGAGCTCATGTGAAGGCTCACGGGCCAGCTACACTTTCATCTTATATGAGGGAACAATGCATACAGGCACTGTTTGTTTGCATACATGTTGCATCTCATTAAGATCAGAACTCGACCTGCGCCCTCCTTTTGTGGGCAAGTTTGTTGTTGTCGCAGCAGGAGCAGATGGAGCGGACGTGAGCCAGTGTGCACACAGCAGAGGGGGGGGGGGGTCTGGTCTAATTTTAGATGCGATCACACTTTCACACGCTGTGTATGACAGCCAAGAGAGGAGAGGGGAGGGGGCACGGAGGGTGGGCGATGCCATTTATAGCAAGAGTGACTAGCAGCACTAAAATAGGGGACCTCATCTATCAGCATGGTTGTGTCACAATTATCTTGTTTGAAAAAGTCAACAGCTGTTTTGACATAATAAGACAAGATAATGTCCCATCTTATGTAGCACAGCACTCCAAATCTAACATTTAAAGACACAAAGTAGATTCTCACAGTTCAGGAAAAACAATTCAGAACTTGAAGAATTAAAACAATACACGCATCGGCACCTACAGTAGGTGCTTCAAAGGCCCAGTACGTGAGATGTCTGCATTCAAATGTGAATCTGCTGAGTTGTTTTCGACATTATCTGGGAAATCGGCAATGAAAGTCCTCTTAGTGTGAGTGGGCATCTGATGTTCAACCTCAGGTACAAAAGCTGTTAAGATGTTGAAGGTTCAGATTTATCTTTACTGGTTGTTTAACAATTCAGACAACAACTCCCAGGATCCCACACTACTTCAGTGTCATCCAGCTACATTTCTGTGTACTGAGAGACCTTAATTAGCCGTCTTACCTCATCAGTAGGTGTTTTCAGAGCTTCTTATTGATAAGTGAGATAACTTTGTCTCTATCAGACGCAGGAGGCCTTGATGAACAATTTTACACAAAACAGAGTTGATGACTTGAGACGCGAATGTGTAGGAAACACGCACAGGCTGCTGATTTTAATGGCACAGCTGCATGTCTGTTATTAACATGTCCTCACCAAGCAGCACAAATTGCACACATATTGACAAAAAAACAAAAAAGTAGGTCGTCTGGCAGCAGAGCATGTGTCACAGAACTGGAAATGTATAGATGTTGAGGTTTGTCCCGTATGCAGCACATCACACCACTCCTGTGGAGAAGTGAGTTGCAGCACAGTGACAACCATGTACATTGACCTCCCCCTGTCTTTTCTCCATCTTGTGTGTGTGTGTGTCAGGCCGTGTTGGATGCCCTAACCCCGGGGCTGAAGGCCTACTCATGCTCAATGGTAATTATTTCTCAGCACCATCTTCACCCACGTCAGCTGCTGACTTGATGTTTCTTCTTAGACACGCTCAGCACATCACAGGAATGACAGGTTGACACCAGGTTGACAAATAACTCAATAAATCCTCACAGGATATATGAATGAAATGAGCTCTATGAGCTCACATGTTAAGGTCACATGTTCCTTTTATTTAACACATTCATTGTAGTTCCACAGAGTCTCATGAGTCAGCAACTCATTCCGTTTCTCTATAGGAGACAGACATCTTTGTCTCTTAGGACAATAGGTTGCTGTGATGAGCCTTGTTATTTCAAACAGGTTTTTCCATGATTCCTGTTGGTTAATATTCCATAAGTGTCATCCAGGCACCTGATTGTCAGTTGAATTGTTTCTGATTCACATCTATGGAGGTTATAAACATGTCTGTAGTCATTTGCTGAAACTTGCATTCTTTTCTACATGCAGCCAGGAGCTTTGGGAGACGTCGAGGTAAACAAAGCTTTCTCCTTTGTGGCTCATTCATTTGTGGCATGCTTGATGCTAGAAATGGAAACCAAGCCGATGCCTTTGGATTCATTCAATCAAAAATGTAAAAAAAGAAACTGAAAGAAACTGCAAGTAGTTAAAGATTGTGTTGTTTTAGATTTAGTTTCAGGTTTGGTCTCTTCCACCACAAACAGCCTTGCTCCACCCAGCCGACCTTCCCCACACCCGCTTTTTATCTGCCACACCTGATTGCGTGTCTCAGACGTGTATCAACTAAAGCTGGTGCTTTGTGTCTCAACCACTCAGTGTCGAAGTGCAAGCAGATGCATTGTTTCTTAGTCTGAACTCTCCTGTGATCAGACCCGGTGAATCCGACTGTTGGCCTCACCTGCTTTTCCTCTCCACCAGGCCGCTCCTGCCTCTTCCCCATTGACGACAATCTCCTCGATGATGGCAACCAGGGTGTCCCAGGAGTCCTCGGTTCCCCCAACTGCTACCCCCACCAAAACGGGGAGCGTATTGAACGCTTCTCCCGAAAGGTGTTTGTGGGAGGTTTGCCACCTGACATAGATGAAGGTGTGACGTGTGTCCAGCCCTTTCTTCCTGTTCATTAGTGCATCTGCATTGAAAACATCCGCAAGCATCCATTGTGTCTTTGTTCTCTCCTTCAGATGAAATAACCTCAAGCTTCCGCCGCTTTGGTCACCTGGTGGTGGACTGGCCACATAAAGCAGAGAGTAAATCCTACTTCCCACCTAAAGGTATCTGAGGAGCAACGCCAGCCTTCATATGAGTCGTTTATGTCTTTGCAAGCGCTCACAAAAATGAAGATAACATTTGAATACAGCAAACACCTTTGTTCTGAAAGGTTTTGCGCACACTGAGGTCACTCCTGTTGTGTTTGTTTTCTAGGATACGCTTTCCTGCTGTTCCAGGAGGAGACTTCAGTTCAGGCTCTGATTGAAGCCTGCATGGAGGAGGACGGGAAGCTCTATCTGTGTGTCTCCAGCCCAACCATCAAGGACAAACCTGTGAGTGTCTCCGTGCGCCCTGAAATATTGATGAGAGAGCAGATTTAATGCTCAGTACGTCGACTCCAGGTACAAATTCGACCTTGGAACCTGAGCGACAGCGACTTTGTGATGGACGGATCTCAGCCACTGGACCCCCGCAAGACCATTTTTGTGGGGGGCGTCCCACGTCCCTTAAGAGCCAGTAATTACACACGTCCTGTCTTTTTTCAGTAGAGAGTTGATCTGGAACATGTCAGGCCGAAAACCCTCTGAATCCATTGTTTTCACTGTCATTAGTTGAGCTGGCGATGATTATGGATCGTCTCTACGGTGGAGTCTGCTACGCCGGAATTGACACCGATCCAGAACTCAAATACCCTAAGGGGGCGGGGCGAGTGGCCTTCTCCAATCAACAGAGTTACATCGCGGCCATCAGTGCGAGATTTGTCCAACTGCAGCATGGAGACATTGACAAGCGGGTACAGACATTCTATTTCATTTTTGGTTTCGGTGTCATTTACACAACCTTTGAGTGCGTTCCTGACTGGACAAGCAGCTGCTTGTTGCCATAGGGACATTGTCATTCGTCTACCTTTTGCATTTCTGGAGTTTTACATCCTCAGATGTACTTACTGCGTCAACGTCTGCTCCTCGTGTGTGTGTCCAGGTCGAGGTGAAGCCCTACGTCCTGGATGATCAGCTCTGTGATGAGTGCCAGGGTGCACGCTGCGGAGGGAAGTTTGCGCCCTTTTTCTGTGCAAACGTCACTTGCCTGCAGTACTACTGCGAGTTCTGCTGGGCCAACATCCACTCCCGCGCCGGACGAGAGTTTCACAAGCCCCTTGTGAAGGAAGGTGCCGACCGCCCGCGGCAGATTCACTTCCGCTGGAACTAGAGATGCGACAACAGCCAAGGTGACACGGTCAGAGGGAAGGGAAACACTGGCTGACAGGAAAAGGAACATCGCTTTGCCTCTCCTGCTGTCTGAAGCTATCATTATAGTTGAGTAACATTATACAGTATAACTCTATATATATACATATATATATATAGATATATATATCGATATATCTTTTGTAGCAGCCAAACACCACAGGCCTCAGTTTTTCACCAAAACCCCCCCCACATCTCAGGCTCTGACAACTCTACAACTCTTTTGTGGTACTTTCATCTTTTCTAAGAGGAGATTTAAAAAGAAATTGATTTTTATAGGTTTTTTATTATTATTATTATTATTATTATTATTATTATTACTTTTATTTTTGTATGTGAGATTTAAAGTAGATATGGGAATGTTTTCGCATGGGGGCAGCTTGTCTGTCTGTCTGTCTGCTGCTAGTCTCCCCACAGTGCGTACAGTGCACAGGGGGAAAATCTGATTCTGTGATGTTGTTGGCGCCTGCCCCAGATCATTTACCAAAGGTAGTAAAAATGATAGGACGCATACAATTGACGCATTTCTGCCGCAAAATTACCAATTGTTTTTAAGCGTTGCCATGGACTCCTTCTTCTTATTCGAGCGTTTATTCAGAGAAGATGATGGTCATTTCTGCGCTCATTCTGACCAGAGAGTATTACCTCAAAGTACTAAATCTGGTTTCTGCTAACTGTATTCAATATTTATACCTAACAAGATATTTTTAGGAACGTCGCTGCTATAAATACTTATATATGAGTAGATCTGTAGGTATTATATTAAAGGCCATTTATAAACCAGAATCATGTAAAATGAAATGCAGTATGCACTGAACCACTTATGGCCCCCATTGCCGTATAGAAAGTGCATGTATTGAAAATAGGCTGAGATACACAACTAGCATGCAGGATGGGAAAAAAAAAATCAAATCACTGAAATCTTAAATAATGGAACGACATACAATTCAGTAGTGAACAGCATGATCATCTATGGCAGATGCCTACGAGGGAAAAAAGAAGTAAAAAAAACATGTAAACTTGCATGCATTGATGTTTTTCTGTTGTTTGATCCGTTTACATACTTAACGATACAAAAAGTGATATTGGTTCTACCGTAGACGTAGTAGACGCCACTTTTGTGACACAGTGGCATGTGTGACAAAAAAAAGTGCTGTTGAGAAGCAGAGTGGTGTTCAGTGGTTTGTGTCCGTGTCGTCCCTGTGCTGTGTGACTCTTCTTAGTGTAGACTGAGGCTCTAGTTACCAACAGATTATTGTAGGGGAGAATTCAGTATCATTATACTCCGCCTTCACCCTTCCTATCCCGTGTCTTTGTGTGGTTCCAAAGCTTGATCTGATGCGAGCATCATCCTGGCAGACCAAATGCGAACTAAAAGACTTGTTAAGCCGGGTGTCAGCTGAATCATCATGAGCATCCTTAAAAACTGCTCTGCTTGCTCCTCTGACGGCAGTCGGTGTTTTTGATCTTCGGCTGAAGCTCCAGTCGGGCGCAGTTACTGGACGATATGGCAACGCATCTCCTCAGCAAGCTTTTTATACGAGGGTGATGAAGTTTAGTCTGTGCTGAGGATCTCTTCTCCTTCTTTGTTTGTGTTGTTGACCCTCGAAATACTTTTACAAACTCTTTAGGGACAATCTTCCTGTGAGCAAAGGATGGTGGCCCACGCCGCCTGTTTGGTACTGTACAAGTGTGTTGATCTCGTGTTGTCGTGGTTTTGTGTTCATACCCCGGTGTGTGCTCCTCGGTATCGTTGTTCAGGCGTCAAGTGTGTACTGTTACAATACCTTAATGAGTTAATATACTTCAGCTGCTTCATATATTTAATTTGTTTGTGTCGACTACTTACCCCCACTGATATCCTTGATGTTTTTATAATATTATAATATTATGCACTACTTTTCTATATCCCCACTTATCTTATTTCTTATCCAAACCGAAGTGATTTCATGTGGATCCTCTAAAACCTCCACCATATTTATAATTCTACAGATGATTTATTAAATTTTATTTTTTCATGATTACTTATTTAAGATGTAGCGTGAAGCAGTGGACATAAGTTATCTTTATTGCATATGAGTAGAGCAGAAATCCAATATTTTCTAATATATTCTGATGTGGTCCAGCGAGGACCAGGAGTTGAAGAAGTGGGACACGATCGAGGTTGAAGTTATCACATGTACGTCATGGCTCCCGTCGTCTCCGTGGTTTTAGTTGCTATGGTGTCCGACGCGAGCATGTTGAATATCGTCACCTGTAACACTTGACTTGTGTTGTTTTCGTGAGGTTCTATTTTCTATGTTGAAACACTGTTACTTTGTTCTGTATGCGTCTTTGTTTTGTAAAAAAAAAAATCATATTTATTTCACTATTTTTGTAGACAAAAAACTATTTGCTTTTGATTGTATTTTTCTATTTAAATAGGAATATTAAGCAATTTATTTCCCCCAGTGCTAACTACATCCAAAAGTTTTCTTTCAAAGACAAAGAATCACATTATGATTACACACATCAAAGTTTTTGATATATTCTTATTTTCATACACACGTCTCATTTCACTTGAAGGAAGGAAGCATGAAGGTTTTATTATATTCTTGGAAGACACTTGATATTCTCCCCCGTCCGTCACGTCGAGGCGCCAGCTGCCTGTCCTCGTAGATGCTCTGAAACTTGAATATAACACATTTTGAAAGGCTGACTAACCTCGAATCTGTGTTGTGATGTGCAATACTGTTTCTAATGTTTGTATAAAAGTAAGAATTACAGTGTAAACCTTTTTAATGCAGATTTATTTTTTTCATTGCATATTTTGCAGATTTCCGATCCACAGTGTCATTTTTTACTGTCAGAAAATAAACCCCGTTTTTTCATTGCAACTATTTTTAAATCCAGATATCTTTGTACTGATGTAAATGATTGTAGTTATTTTGGATAGTGTTTTGCTAACAAACGGAGAGACTTTTTCATGCATATTTCTATTTCATTTCATCTTGTTTTATCCCACGTTTGTTTTTGTTTTTGTTGTTTTTGTTTTTTTTCCCTTTTAATAGTAGCGGAATTCTTGAAATAATTTTTCATATTAAATGTCATTGATATTATTTTGTATTTTTTATGTGGAAATACACAATATATAATTTTAAAATGCTATGATATTTTGAGTTTAATTATTTTCAAAGCTAAATATTTGTAATTCTACTGTTAAACTGGCTAATTTCTAAATCAGACTTTGTGTACAGCTTCACAAGAGTGGTTTATGAGGTGTTTGGATTGTAATTACTAAATGGTTCTTTGATATGCAAATGAATATCATGTTTATTTTTATTTTTGTTGGTTTTGTATTTAAATGGGGTGTTAATTACAATCGTTTTTTTTCCTTTGATTTCCTGAATAAAGACCCATTCTGTTTGGACACAACATGGTGGCTGCTGAATATGAATTTTTGTGCTTTTTGTCCAGCACTGTTACTTTAAATGAGTTATAGAGTTTATACAATATTCTTTCACATCATGTATTCTTATTTTGTCTGATCAGGTAGCAAATGTGCTAAAACTTCTTTTAATGAGACTACTACTAGTATAATTACTGTCTGTTGAACTAGTATTTAAATTGTCTCTCTTGTAATTCTCTAACACTATGATGTAATAATTCGTAATTCAGGTAGTCCTCATTAGAATCAAATGAGGATAATAAATATCTCTTAAACTGATGATTAATCATTGATAATGTAAGATGCTCTAAGCTAATCAAACATTATACCTGCATAAGTCGGCTCTGGCACCATCTAGTGGTTACGGAAAGATACAATAAAGAGCTCAAATGGCACAGTCTTGATTTTGAATTTGTACAAAACCGCAGTCTTATTTTTCAACATAGATCCGTAGACTTCCTCATCAATCAAGATGTGTGAGTGTGGATGAGCCCTCATCCATGCAGCAAAGGGTCACTCAGTGTGCAGTTCACAGTTTGCCCTGTGTGTTTCAGAGAGAAGGGAGTGGAGAAGGGGGAGAAGGGGGAGAAGGAGGGAGCATGAGATGGAGTGAGTCCACACAGCTGCTGCTGCAGGACGAGACGCCGTCAGCAGCCAAGCAGATGAACTCTGCGCATAAACATTTAAAATTACAGCAAAAAAATGATCAACGAGGGCTCAGATCATCAAAAAGATTGGAAAAGAAGCAGATAGGACACAGACACTGAATGCGAAGAGCCCTGATGAGATCTGGTGATCATCTGTGGGGTAAGAATTCTTACACTCTTCTTTCATTATCATCTTTTACTAATATTTACACTGAGTCTTTAACATTTAAAGTCTAAATTCTTTGAATAACTTGTACATCTTTCCGTGTGTGTCAGTATTTGTACATTTACATCATGTGTGACACTAATACGCATCATAACCATTCAAAGTCACTTTTTCCCTGTTTCTTCATTTTGGAGCTTTGTTGACGTGATGACAAACCTCCCCAGGAATTCCGTAGACACGAAGTGAATCAGTTTTATCTGCAGAATATGTTTTACTCCATCTGTTCATGGAGGGGGGGGCTCAATAAAACTTTAGTTCTGCCGTTCCCAATGGGACATACTGCATGTTCACTTATGTCAAACTGCTCAAACTGAAATAATACACACATTTTCTTAAAAATTGTTTTTATGCTATATGTGTGTGCGTGTGTGTGTGTGTGGGGGGGGTACATCCTAGTAAACACACACGCACATAAACACAGGCGAGTCCATGTTTGAAAAAAACGTCAGGTTTCCTCTAATGATTGGCATGTACCGATGCTGACATCATTGTTGCGGAGCAGAATCTGCGGGCGGGGTTTCTCTCTCTCTGGACCTCACACCACATCATTACGCTCAAATCAAAAACATAGTAACAGTGTGGAAAGGCTCTGTGTCACAGGATGTGCTCATTCATGTCATGGGCTCGCTTCCTGTTTATCTCCTTGTTTACGGTCCTGTGTTGCACACGTAGTTTGTCTCGCATTGCACTCTGAGAATGATAAAGACAAGAAAAACATGTGGCAGTGAGACAGGCCGTGTAAACCTGACACATATGTTCCTACACTCCCACTCGCAGCGGGCCAAAGAGCAGATGTAAAACTCACATTCTCACACCCACATGGGCACAGGAAGGTTGATGAGTCCAGTCCACATATTGCACAGTCAAATCTTTCTGTTCAGGTTGTAATCATTTTTGTGGTCTGTTTGCTGTCCAACTGGATTCAAACCCCATTATGTTGTTACTCACCCACGGCTGCTAAATCATCATCAATGTTACTGCACAGTTTATACCCTGTGGGAGAAGAGCATGATGGGATTGTGTATGTGTCTCTCTCCAAACAACACTTATGTTTCAGTCTCACTATGCCATTGCTTCATGCTTACGTTCCCCAGACAGAAATCGTGCTGGATATTATGTCATAACTCGGGAATGTTTTGGCAAACAAAGACACTTGGAACAGAGACAAAGGTTGGGTTCGTGGTCTCTAACATGCAATTCTGTGGTGGATGAGAACATCCGTGTGTGAGAGAGAGAGCAGGAGTCACATCTGGCCTCATGCTGCCGTACTTGGTCACAAATTACATTCACCGATATTCATTTACTTCTGTCTGTGACCATGACGACGTACCTAAGTGTTACGACAACTGTGAAAATTCAGAGAGAGCGACTGGAGTTTCCCACTTTGATTTAAATGAATACGTGCAACAACTTTTGTGTCAAGAAAAATCTGATGAAGATGTTAAGGAAACAGTGTGCGACTTCACATGTCGTTTGCAGGTCTGAAGATGTGGGCGTTGATGGGTGTTGTCTGTCTGTGCCACTGCGTCTTTGGACAGCTGAAAGGAGCACCACGTCTGATCTGCAGTGTCCCCGGGTCGCCGGGACTGCCGGGCACCCCTGGTCCTGGTGGGCCCCCAGGAGCAGATGGGAATGTGGGTATCCCAGGAAGAGATGGCAGAGATGGCAGGAAGGGTGAAAAGGGAGAAAAGGGAGACACAGGTATAATATAAAACATAGACAGATGCAGCACCTGTTTATGTGTGTACTCATAAATACCACCAGTCTGTGCTAGAGGAAGCAGAACACATCTGGCACAGATTTCTCATCTGACAGCAGGCTGAAACTGATAGAGCAAAATGTGTCACTGATGACAGCATCATTACAGTTTCTATCAAAGAGAAGAGATAAATAGGCTTATCAGTAAAAGATGCCTGCTCTGTAAGACTGGATCATCAACTATTCAAACCACAATCACTTTCAGTCTTCTTCGGTTTTATTGGTTCCAGTAACATCACAAGTAAAACTGTCTGCGTTATGGAGATATCAGGATATAAATTAAAACTTACCACAAGAGAAGCAGCCACCGTTTGAAATAACTTACTGACTAGTAACTGACATATTCTCAAATTGTTAATGAGACATCACTAACGGCAGCTATCACACGGACATGGGAGTGCCGATCAGCATGAAGAGTGTGTCCCTCGAACACGTTCATTACTGTCAAGGTACAAAAACTGCACCATTTATCAGTGACTGGTGCTCACACAGATTAAGCTGTTAATGGAACTAGAAAAGGTACAAAAAAAGGACCGTTTCCTCATCCTCTCAGAGTTTTCCCACGCTTCACTCACTACAAACCATTCGTCATGCTCCGTGAAGCTTTTATGGTTTGTAGAAACACGTGAAAGGTCTGGGTCTTCTCATGAGAGAGGCGAGGTGCTGTATTCACTTCAACTGTGCCGAACAAATAAATCAGTCAGTGGTGAAAAAAAGGGGGGGGGGGGGGGGGGGAAAAAACA
>CAAKHB010005499.1:6395-20494 GCA_901007665.1 Aeoliscus strigatus | reverse complement strand
GGGGGGTCAAAACACACCTGTGTTTTTCATTGTGTGTGCAAACAAGAATCCAGCAGACTTCACCTGAACATGAAGCTACATATTCAGAGAAACCTGCTGCACTGGCACAAACATGCTATGTTTCCTAGCTCCAGGGTATTTACTCCATGAATGCAGTCAGATGGATGATCTAAAACGTCAGTGTTCAAACTATCCTGATGGTCATGGTCCACAGGAGACTCTGAGACATGAATATGACAACTAGTCAGGATCAACAGATCCGGGGACTCACTTTGTGATGTGTGCAAATACTGATTCCTTCATGAATTTTGTTTCAGGGCTGAAGGGAAGGGTTGGGCCCACAGGTAAGATCGGTGAACGTGGAGAACGTGGCCCCACAGGAAAACAAGGGCCTGCAGGGGAGCATGGCGACGTAGGCCTACCTGGTCCTCCAGGCCGCGATGGCGAGAAGGGGAAGAAGGGTGAACGTGGGATACGTGGAACTGCAGGAATCTGTAAATGTGGAAGCCTGCTGCCTAAATCGGCTTTTTCTGTGGGAATCACAAGCAGCTATCCTGCAGAGAATATCCCCATCAAGTTCAACAAGGTCCTTTTTAATGATGGCGGACACTACAACCCACAGACAGGCAAGTTCATTTGCGCATACCCAGGTGTTTATTATTTTTCCTACGACATTACGTTGGCCAACAAACACCTGGCGATAGGTCTGGTGCAGAATGGCCAGTATCGCGTCAAAACCTTTGATGCAAACACGGGGAACCATGATGTGGCGTCTGGGTCCACTGTGATGTACCTAAACCCAGAAGATGAGGTGTGGATGGAGATCTTCTACCATGACCAGAACGGTTTATTTTCTGATCCAGGCTGGGCTGACAGCTTGTTCTCTGGGTTCCTTCTCTATGCAGACACTAACTATTTTGATGCACTTGCAGAGGACTACGCATAGAACTTGGCTAATTTTGAAAAAAAAAAAAAAAGATCTTGGGTAAATAGAATAGAATAGAATAGAATAGAATAGTCATTATTGTATTGCTGAATCTATAATCCATATGTCAAATTACTCCAGGCCAATTTTATCATCCATTCCCATGAGCTTTTCCATGCATTCTACTATGATGACGTTAATTGTAAAAAAAAAAAAAAAACAAGAACACAAACACACACAAAAAAAATATACATCATTAGATATGTACAGTGATTCCTATGGAGACCTGTAAGACTATGACAAATTAGCCATGAGAACATTTTCTAATGACTGTGCATGATACAAATAGCGTATTATCATTTGTTCCCATGTCCCTGATAGTATTATGGTTTGTAATCGCATAACAAACTAAAAGACACGTTTTAATCAAATGCTTAGGTCATTTTGTGTTAAATATTACATGATAAACTGCCAAGCTATGATATGATGTGGTACCATGCCGGCAGTGCTTGTCTCAACTGGAGGCGTCACTGGAGCTGTGGAAGTGGTTTGGTCTTAACCTAAACTATTACTGTTATTTAATCTCTTCATCTTTGGTGTCTCATGTTCACGTCACGTCATGCACATTGTTCCTTCCATTTTCGGCTCCTCAGGGGTTTACATTTCCTCATGCATGACATGGTCTTTGTCTCACATCTGTGCGTTATGTACTGATTGAAATGATTACAGTCACTGTTGCAAAGTTGCAAGATCATTATTTCAAAATCATATCTTGCTGGGTTAAATCGTAGGCAACTGGACTTCTGGTTGCCTACGATTTAACCCAGCAAGATACCATGACCTGGATGACTGAGAACCTTCACAGACATACTTTCAAAATCATAAATACACAAATTCCAATCTGAAAAGCAGTGCTACTGACCAGGGGAAAATATCATGACCATAAACCCTCCTGATTTAAAGTTCTGTCTATTTATTAAAATGTTTGATAAAGCATCTGTTAAATTCATGTTATATTGAATAAAAGCCAGAAAAGAGAACACTCCGCATCTTTTGTCACACACTAACTGTGAGCGTCACCTCAATTCATGTCATTATAACGAGAGAGACTAAAATACTTGATGTAAAAGGTTTTTATTCAGTGTGGATAATAACAACTTAATAAAACTATAATATGTAGATGTAGCTACAATTAGGCTAGGGACAGGCCCATTCTAAGCATTTGTAATTTGATCATAATGTGTTTTAAGAAAAAGAACACACAATAACCTTTTGAATTCTGGATAATTGAAGCCGGGGATTTTGGGTGTAACTGTCAGAAAAAATATTAATTCAGCTTAAAACATGTGTGTATATTTTGTATGGATATTTTACTGTAACGTAGGTAGAAACGAACATGTCTTGGTGCAACATACAAGCTCAATCCGGTTTTACCCAGTGCGCTTTGTACTTTTTGGCCTCTCGGCCACCATCGTAGGCGGGTTCATAGGGATATTCTCCTGAGTGACAATCTGTTTGACGAATTGGAATGCAGGGTTTCAGGATCGCTGGGGGTTGGTTGCATCGCCACCGTTTTCAAGGTAGGTCGACAAGTAGTTTATGTCGTTACTAGGCAGCAGTCGCGGGGCCGTGCGTGGAAATAATTCCCTCAGATTAATGAACAAGTCAGACCTTACAAACCCTTCCTCTTTGCACTAATGGTGTATGTTGTATTCAAGTAAATCTTCATCCTGGCTTCCTCAAGGTAACTTGTGCCTTCCTAGTTTCTGCCCAAATGTCCAGTTTAGCTAACGATGGCTTGAACTCCTCCTTCCCCTCCTCTCTGTACTTATATAGTGATATTCGGGATAAACTGCGAAAGAAGCGACGTGTTTTGCAAGAAACCTTGGTGAAAAACAAAAATGAGGACGACGTCCAGGTAACTTGAAAACGCGTGTGCACAAACAGTGTTGCGTTAGTTGATGTGCCGTGGAAGTGAGCCCCGGGTTCACCAGTCAAACATGACCGAACATGACGGGAGGAGGGCTCACACATGGGCTCACAGACACACACGGAGCTGGTAACACACTCAAGTCGGTGTAACTGTGCTCGATAGGCTCTGGTTCCTTCTACCAAGAGAGAGGAGACCCGACGAACTACAATGCAGGTTGGTCTGTGTGTGTGTGTGTGTGTGTGTGTGTGTGTGTGTGTGTGTGTGTGTGTGTGTGTGTGTGTGTGTGTGTGTGTGTGTTTGTTTGCTAGCTGCTCATCACTGAGCTCTCCTGTTCCTTCCCAGAAGCTTTGAGCTAGCTTTAGCATCCCTGTGCTAGTTAGGAGTGGGTGAAGCTCCCTTTTCCAAGTCATTTTACTTCCTCTGCTGCACCAGGAGCCACAAAGCGACGAAGAAGATCCAGGAGAGACTCTGAAACGCACACTGAGGGCTCAGAGGCAGAGACGGAAGAAACGGGTACATTGTCCTCTTCTACCACCCGTTTTTGTTTCTGTACTCACTTTCCAGCCTTACTAGTATGTGTAAACTCTACTTGTTGGCACATCACAGCTGCTTGAGCAGTCAGAAGCGGTTCAGGAGTCCCAGGATGGGGATGTGGAGGAGATCTCCACCATCCAGCACCTCAGTGAAGATGAGAAATCAGCTGAGAGGACAACGGAGCCAGTGGTTCTGTCAAGACCTCCAAGGGTTTCTCAGAGAGGTTGGTCTCTTTCACACTGTCACACATCTCCTTCTCAGCAGTTTGGATAAAAGCCGTGATCAAATTACTCAAATGGAACAGAACGTTGAAATGCAAAAATAAAAAAAAAAATTAAAAAAAAGAAATGCAAAATTATACCACGTTGTTTGTTTATTTGTTACAGATTACGTGTTACATCACTATTGTAGTATTGTAGTAACATTCCCTGTAATTCATTGTTAACTTATAAATATTCTAAAGGCGTTTTCACCATGTGATTTTCAACCAATCAGACTAAACAAACTGACAAAGGCAAGAACTTACCTTTGAAATTTATGTTTGAAATACTCAATAATCAGCCTGTTGTGCATTCATGTGATATTGTTCCACAAAATCCTGCAACACTATGTGTAACTGGGGCGACATGGTGATGCAGTGGTAGTCACAGTCGCCTCATAGCAATAAGGTGCCTCGTTCACCTCCTGGCCTGGGATCGTTCTGTGGGGGGTTTGCGTTCTCCGGCCTCCTCCCCCCTTCTCCAAAAGCTCTAAATTTCCCACAGGTGTGAATGGTTGTCTGTCCTTCATGTCCCGCCCGTGGACAGCTGGGATCAGCTCCAGCACAACCGCGACCCGTAACTGGAGCAAGCGGAGGATGACGAATGACTGAACCATACATAGTTGATTTCTATGTCGTCTTGTTGTTACACCACAACATTTTCCAGTAAATCGAACTGTCATTGAAGCCTGGGAATGTCAGAGAAAAAGTGAATGAAACTGAGAAGCTCCCCAAGCGTTCATTGCCAACAGCAGGGCTTCTCAAACTGCCCAAGGACCCCTACAGGGGGAGAAACCTTTCCAAGGTGATGGCAGTATGTCATGTCTTTGTCATGTCTTAGAGGTCCAGAAATTCATAGTCCATCCAGTTGATGTGTCATGATATGCTTTGTGCTCTAGGTCTCGCCTCAAAAATTCAGCTCACTCCCAGCTCAAGTCAATTTGACAGCTTTGTCACTCAACGTTTGAAGGAGAAGCTGCGAGCAGCAAGGGTAAGAACCTTTTGTTTCTTGAAAAGCCCGACTTTCATTTTTGTAAAACACTGAAAAATAACCTGATGGATGTTTGCAAACACATGTCATGGCTGATTCTGGATCAATGTATTGCCATAATGCGTACATCATGTATGTTTCAGTCTAAAGGGGAGAGTCTCCAGCAGCAGGAGGCTTCTATTGAAGCATCCAGTCGCCTCCAGAGTCTCAGAGATAGACACACTGTAACAAGATTTGACAGAGAGGTGGGAACTACCCTCTAACCATCACTGTACTTGTGTAATATAGTTCAGCAGTGTCGCTTAACTCCTGGCGTTTTACAGGTGGACTCAGACAGGGATGGAACACACAATGTCTCTCTGGACATTAGCACCAGGGTCAAACTCAGAGACACAGCTAGACAAGTAACGCTTGAGACAAGATCACAATCCTCCTATGCACTAATGAGTTGTTTTCTAATGCTCGGTTTGCCTCGCCAAAACAGGAAGAAACTGGATTACCGACAGCTGAGGAAGCATACAATTTCTTCACATCCAGCTTTGAGCCAGATCCAAATGATGAGGCTGAGAAGAAGGTGAAGAAGAAGAAGAAGAAGAACCAAGCAGATGATGGAAACACTGACGAAGAAGAAGAAGCTGATGAGCAGGATGATGCTGAAGTAGATGAGGATAACCAGGAGGAAAATGAAGACCAAGTAATACACAAACAATTACATTTTTCTGAAAATGTAATGTTGTTTCTCATAACTTCCCTTCTGTCTCATGCACACTTACAGAACATCTACTGCACCTCAGCTAATCTGAAGCTATGACTACATGACACCGAGTCGATTATATCTTGTGATTTTCTGTCACACCACAGAATGAACAGTCTCCTCTTGTACGAGATGAAGAGGATCTATTTGTCATTGAACAATCGTCCCAGGACTTCTTGAAAGTCACAAAAGCAGAGTATATTGGGTACAAAAAACTTGTTCAACGAGAAAGTCAGCTACTCTACAAACCGAGTTTTCGAGCAGGTATCGTCTGCTGCAAATCCAAGTCTGTCAAATAATGTAATATCCAATGTAAACACCTTTTCAAAGTGAATATTTAAACTGCATCTATATCTTGTTGTCATAGTCCCCACCTCCATTAAACTGCCTGAAAACACGAAGCCTCGTTATCTTGAGGACGAGGGTTTGTATGTGGGAGAGAGGCCCCCAGTGTCGCTGACCAATGAAAACATCATGGAGAACCGCATTTTGAAAATGGAGGAGGTAGAAATGAGAACATGCATCAAATCAGTCGCGTGAGTCTGAAAACTTAATCAACGTTTATGAACTCATCTTTCTTTTGTTTTATTTACTAAGGGAAAGAAGTGGTTTGGAACTGATGGTAGGATCATTGCTCTGCCCGACCCCATAAAGGAATCATCCACAAGACATCCACTTTTCCACATGGAGGCGGACCTGGACCCTGCCCTCCAAACGGTGTACAGGAAGGTAAGACACAAGATGTACTGACACATTCTTACTGACGGTGGCAATCGGTACAAAGGAACAGGGTTTATCTGTGAAGTGGATGGAATATTTTTATGCATTACATCTTTGGGAAAATTGTTTGGTCTGTATTCAGTTTATTCTGTTAAAGTATGCTTTTATGGAGTAGAAAGAACTTTTTGTCTTCCACTCGTCCAGAAAATCAGTGCTGCAGTGGTGTCTCAGAGACGGATGGATGAAATGTGAACAGAAGTGAGTTTGTATGAACTGACAGAAGCGTATTGCTGCCTGAGCAAAAAAATGAAAGAAAAGTCAGTCACCAGATATGTATCACAAATTCCAAGTTCCTATCATAAAATTCTGAGATAAATATCTCAGAATTAGTTATGTGTCACGCCCCCAATGTAATTTCATGTAAATGGTCCGCTAACTCTTGCGGTTAGAGACAGGATGAAGGAGACTGATATCTTTTCAACCTCTTACGTTTCCACATTTCAGTCTCCTGTTTTTTATTAGTTAATGATTTTGATCCAAGCACATGGGAAACTCTGGCCCATGTTGAAAGAAGCAGAATTGTCCCTTTAAGGATGGTTAAGCATGTGTGCTGCAGCTTAGTGTCAAATGATTTGAGTAATCAGATTACATGGTCCGACTGCATGTTGATGTGAAGCAACCAGCTGTCAGCGTGTTCCACACTCGTCCGTCTCATAGCTTTGATGCACTTTGACTAACCAGAGACATGAAACACATAAACCGGTCATTTCACACACAGCTGAGTGGGAAACCAGTGTGTGTCTCTTTTACCCAAGAATGTGTATTTCTTTATGGTGCAAAGGGCAAAGCAGTCGTATGTAGTCATCTAGAAAACAGAGCATTCATTGTAGTTCAGTTGGTACATTGTGTTCATGCATGACAGCACGCCCTGTTGGGGAGAGTCATTCATTTCATGCTTCCTTTAACCCACCACACATCATTTCACGCCTTCTGAATAATATTTCATACATATACATATTTTCCAGCATGGTGCATAATGATTAATATTCAATCCCCCAGGCGGTGAAGTCCAAGTATGCAAATATGTACATCTCTGGCGCAGAGGATCCTGAAGGAGACTACCAGCTTGATGTTGATGTCTCAGGACTGATCTTTTCTCATCACCCACTCTTCAGTCGAGAGCATGTCCTGGGGGCCCGTCTGGCTCAGCTGTATGACCAGTACCTGAGCAGGCAGCAGAATAACCTCACAGAACACCTGACTGTCAAGGTCGACTCCACAGTAACTCTCTCAATGGTTGTGTGTCGCAAACTGTATAGATGCATTTGTGTCTTTTGTGCTGCAGTTGAAGGGATTAAGAGGCGCTCTGCAGAATATGTTTGAGATCCAAGGTGGGCAGAGCCTGACTCAGGCGATGCAGCAGAGAATGTTTGAGTACAGTCTGGAGGTTAGGTGAGTTCCTCAGATTGTATTCGGTTCGTTCTAATGAGACGTACTATTGGACGCTGTGACAAAAACTGCCCCTTTTGTGATTCATACAGGAACACTCGCCAGCTGCGAGACAATGAACAGGAGAAAGACAGGACTCTGCTGAAGAACTTAGTTAAAGTTTGGAAGGAGATCAAGGCTCTTAGAGATTTTCAGAAGTTTACCAACACACCCTACAAGCTCTACCTGAGAAGGTAATTCACAGGGTACACTCAAACCATTCTGTGCTCTAGGACTGGATGGTACAAATACTGCCTACTGAGTACAACCTCCACTAACGGACCTTTTCTGAATCATATTCTGACATGTCAATTCTAATAACAGTGATTTTCAGCCTTTGTGTTCCTGTCATTGATTCCCCGTTTTGTACACCTTTGCTCCAGGGAGAATGTCGATCGCCTGGCTGATGAGCAGGAATTTGAAAATGAAATCTTGACAGAGATTGTAGAGTTGGAGGCAGAACTGGAGCAGGACTACCAGAGAAAGCTGGCTGAGTACAAGAAACAGCTGGAAGAGTGGAAGACGTGGCGGAGAAAACAGGTGTTTACCCATTAACAGACTGCAGCTAATAGTGAGGTGCAGTTCTATGTCGTTATATGAACACAACACATATGTAAGAAAAGACACATTCTCAAATGGTCAGAGGTCCTTACTGTGGTATTGGAACAGCCATGCACACAAAATTTAAGATCTAACACTCCCTGCTTTTAGAAAGCCAAAAAGAAAAAGAAGAAGAAGAAGAAGAAGAAAGGTCAGAAACAGGATGACACAGAAGAAGAGGATGACGACCCGGAAGTGAGTGAATCAGAGGGTTCTGTTGAAGAAGGCCCCCCAAAGCCAGAGCCCGTGGAGAAGCCAGACTTTGACTCTATAGAGCAGCAAGTCAGGGAGAAAGCCTCCAGGATACGCAGGAAACCGGGAGAGTCCATCCTGATCCCTGAGTTGTCTGCAGCTGGGAACATTTCTCCCAATGAACTCTGCCCAAGGTAAGAGGAGAAACACTGACAAAGACTGTAACCTGAAGAATTTAAGCTCATAAAGACAATGATTTCTGAGTGGAGTGCTGTATAAGGATTTATATCATGGGCTGGGTGAATGCTCTCTTCTGATTGGCTGGCAGTCAACGCTCTCTTACCCGTTGATTAACCCTTACTTATACAACTGTCACTGTCGTACTGTGGTTTTATTCGGGTTTGTTCACCTCTTGTTCAGGGCAGAAATAGCTCGACGAGAGGATGTAGCACGGCGCTCTCTGTTTATCAAGATCTTATATAATGACAAAGAAGTTTCTCGAACCGTCAGCAGACCACTGAGCTCCGACTTCAGAGTGCACTTTGGCCAGATTTTCAATCTTAAAATAGTCAACAGCCCTCGGAGCATCAACTTGCAGGTGAAGTATAGAAACATGCAGAAGCCCCATTTGCATGTCAGATGTCTGGATGTGTGTCTACTGTGTATGTGCAGGTGTTTGAGGAGCCTGGCTCATCGCATTCCCCCTTGGCGCAAGTGTATGTGCCAGAGCCCTCAGTGGTGGCCGGCAGAGCCCCCCTGGAGGAATTTGAGTTCAGCAGCAACCAGAGAGAGATGTTTGACCATGAGGGCGTTGGAAGTGGTAAATATCTGCATCAAATTCAAGCTCAAAGCACAAGCCTGCTAATATAATCCATCTCCAAGAATAATATTCCTGCAGCACATCTGTTTTTCATAACATGTCACATGTGTCTACCTTATGTCATCGTCTCTGCACAACGCGTCAGACGTGCCTATCTGCTTCGAGGCTGATGGCAGTAACAAACAGATCCTGTTGACCTCTGGGAAGGTCTCTTGCTGTGTTTCTTGGGGGGTTGGGGAAGATGATGAACTGCTTGCCCCCCCAGTTTCTCAACGTCCCAGTGGCGTGCTCAGGTAGACTCTCTCCTCTTGCACATCACAGCTCGAAAAATACTTATTCTGTGCAAAGATGTTCAGAGTGGGGGATGTCTAAAATCTGGTATAATTATGACTCTTTCTTCAACTTTCCCATTACAGCAGACCTTGAGATGATCTATGTAAAATCTTGCAACATTTTTTAGCAGTAATTTTCTACTTTTCTCTTTGTGTTTTTAGTGGCTTTGGTCATCTTGATGCTGTCTCCTATATTGGGGCATCTGGACTACATGACATGAAGAAAATTAGGGAGTGGGCCACACAGTCACAACTGGACCCCAACGATCCCAAAAATGCCTCCATTATGGAGCTGCTAAAAGTGGGTACCAGAATACTACTTGGTATGGCCAACATCCAGGAGATGGACTCGTTTTTCATTTCTCTGTATGTTATGCAGGTAGCCAGAAGCAGAGAAGAGTCAGCTCCAGACTATTTCCGCCTGGAACAGCTACAGGAGGAGTTTAACTTTGTGACCAGTGAAGAATTGGAGAGGTCCAAAAGGTTTCGCCTGCTCAGGTTGAGAAACCAGGAAGTTGCAGAGTTTCGTAATTACAAATGTGTCCCAGCCCTTGAAAGAGAGGTCACTGATAAAGTCTTCCAGGTCAGCCTTCCAAATGTGTGTGTGTGTGTGTGTGTGTGTGTGTGTGTGTGTGTGTGTGTGTGTGTGTGTGTGTGTGTGTGTGTGTGTGTGTGTGTGTGTGTGTGTGTGTGTGTGTGTGTGTGTGTGTGTGTGTGTGTGTGTGTGTGTGTGTGTGTGTGTGTGTGTGTGTGTGTGTGTCTGTAGGATCATCAGCGCTCACACACACTCACCCCCACAACAGAAATGTCACTGTGTGGAAATACTACAAAATCCTGCGTAGGACTTGTGTTCTGAAGTGGCTCATTCTGAAAGACCTTTTTGTCAAGTTAATTCTGACAGTTGAGAATCTGCGAGCAGTCGTCGTCTTTTGTTTTGGAACGCACAGATCGACGTGGAAAGACGCCGTGTCGTGTATTAATTGAAAAATGATCTTTCCCAGCGTGGCCGATCACGATCCATAAATGTACGGAGCGTGATGCTGATCCTGATGAGACTTGGGTCGGCGCCCTGCAGGTTCTCCTCCCAGACTTAGAGCTGGGCATCGTGGACTCCTGACTAAAGGAATGATGATACATTTGTTATTTATATGGCACTTTTATTTTCATTTGACACATCAAGACCACTCAGTTGCACAAGGTTTCAGTGGATCCCTGGTGTACAGTACCCACAAAGTTATACCAGTACAGGGTAATTCATACCTCATATTATAAGCTAACATACTGTACGGAGTGAAGGTCACATCTGAACCACCTCCTCCATTCATATCCTGTTGTTTTCACAAGACTGTATTAAATAAGCGGTCCCAGGCCCCTCTCCTCCTCTACGTCATTATTAACTATTACCAACATTTGCTCAAACTACACGATTTCTGTCAAATCTTGTACTTTTCCATAACCTGAGGATATTCCAGGCTGCTGTGACATCCCGACTTTTATGACTACAAAGTCATGTTTGGACACTCCCATTGTTTGGGGTTGGTCAACCATTCAGGATAATCTTGGTGAGATGGGGGTCTCTGTCTCCAGAGACTTCCCCAGGTGTTCTATTACTTTTACCCAAAACGGTTGTATCACACTACATTCCCATAACACATGTAGGAAAGTCCCTGCATTTCCAAAAGAGACTGTCAGGTAATAGACCAGTACTATGGAGTATTACTATGGGGTGAAGTAGAATCTGTGTATTAGTTTATGATACACAGAACTTCCCTCTGGCCTCCCAGATGTGCTTCTCTGAGTTTGCTGTTATTCTCCTCCTCATTTAATTCACGTTCCAATAGTCTACAAACTTCTACGGAGATCTTTATTCGACTTGCAGTCCTTCCCTGGGTTTGGTCCATGTAAATTTCTCTTTTCTGACCCAATGTTTAATTTGGAGATATCTACAGAAGTTGCCCTTTTCTTCAAAGTCATGTTTTTGCAGTTACTTCATATAAATTCTCCATTTTTTTCTCTTTACCTGTGGAACACCACACCTTTAGTGCCCTTCTTTCCAGACCATTTATATTGCATTTTATATTAAATATTTAAAACACAAGTGCTCCAGATGAAAAGCATCCGTAGGCCGATGGTTCTTAGGCTCTTACGGTCGTTCCACAGTCCGAGAGCAGGAAGCTCCGTCTCCCATAGAATGCAGAGTGGAGTGGTTACAAGAGCCAGTTTGTGGGCTGAAGGGTTCTTTAATCAGAATCATAAATGTTGTATTAATCGCTGGAGGGCAACTTGGTCCGTAATACACTAGTGAGGGAGCCCAAGCCCTTTCTAAGCCAGATGAATGCAGAGGATGTGGTTGTACTTCCACACACTTGTTCTCAGGGTGTCGATGAGTAGTCTGTTTTCAGCCTGCAGGAGAGGGAGGGATGGACAAGCTTTCCACATCTGCAGCGATGGAGTGTGGGAATGGTCCTGAGGAGGTAGACAGACATGTAGCACAGATGTTGAATGTCGGGGGGGGGGTCCACGCTAACCCAGGTCGGACCAACTAGAATGACTCTGGCAGATTCAGGCCACGTCCACATGGCGACAGACGATCGTCCAAATGGATCCTGGAAACTCAGCGACTGTAAACCCTCTTTTTTCAAACGTGGTCTGAGGGTGAATGAATTTGAATACGCCGCCCTCGGCTTTGTGTCTGGACAGTGAGCCGATCTTGTTACCATAGTAACTCCAACAAGATCGGAATCATTTTCCGCTCATTCATCACAAAAATCCCGTTTTGGACGATTTTCTGTGCTTAGGGACAGGAAGGCCTGGAGGAACCTCAGACTGTCAAGTCGTTTCCAATGGATCCATTTGGACGCAAATAGTCTTGATACGCTGCCAAGGAGAATGGAGTGTTGGTACGTGTGGACATGGCCTCAGGTCTGCTACGGCCTTGACACGTCCTGGTATCTCCTCCCGCTTCACTCATATGGGTGTGCCATCCTGAAGCATCTAGACCAGTGATGAGCTGCTGCCGTGGCCCCCCATTCTTAGTCAGTTAGCGTTTACAGGCACATAAACACCAACAACCCCTTTGAAAAACCCAAATATTCTCATATTATGATTTTTAAAAACCCGAATACGACCCCTGGGTTACCCCTTTTCTATCTCCATCTCCATGTTCTCTTTGCAAGGAATCTTGGACTTTTGAGTTCATTAAGAACTTGTAATCAAGATGAAACCAAAGACCACACCACACTTGGGAGTGAGGAGGAGACTCATTATTTCATGAATATCATGGAACACATGAACGTTATGGCATTTGTAGATGTACCGGGACATCTACACAGGTGAGAGAAAAGTTGCACGAAGCAGGATTTGTAATAACACCAGACCAGATCAAACGTAAACGGGTCATTGTGAATGTTTCAGAAACTGGAATATTGACCTTAACCCCAAGTTTGAGGATGGAAATGTAGTCAGTGTGTCACATCAATAAAACAGAATAGGTCCGTTCGTCATTGCAGCAGAGAGACGGCGTCAGTGTCCGTGCACGCACGTGAACGTGGTTCAGTGCAGCAGCTCTTTCCCTCATGTGAAGAGATCCAGCGGAGGAGGACGTCTGTTAGAAACAGGCAACATGACACAGGTGGAACTGGTTCGAAGATCAGACGCCCACAAGTCTGATTGTCTCGGTGATGGTTTGTTTTTCTCTTCACCCGTCGTCCCTGAGGTGTAAATGAACACACACACTCAGCAGATACCAACGTACTCGGAGGGTACGATAATGAGGACCCATCTAAGGGGTCAGCGGAGGCTTAATTGGGCCAAAGAGGGCAAGAGGAGTGGAGTGTGAAAATGGAAGTAACACACACAGACACACACACACGATCTGGACTACAGCTCGTAATCACCATGGCAATGGGGGGCAGTATGACTTAACGAGCAGCCAGCGCTCGCACAACATCCTGATAGTTGATACGATCAAAGCTGTTGAAGCAGTCGTTTGTGTCACACAACTGAAGGCACAAAACAACTTGTAGTCACTTCATCTGGGTTTGGAAAAGTTGGAATTGATGGCGTCCAGGGTTGGAGAGCTGCTCCTTCACTGTGTGAACAGCTGGAGGCCGGTAAGGTAGATGGACAAGTACATCTTCTGGACCAGAAGAACCACAACCAGACTCCAGGATGTCATCACAACACAGTCTGTTGTAGGTCCACTGGTAAACATTGGTGTCAACAATGGAACAGACGAGAGTGACTGAACAAAAAGAACCACAAAAACAGTCAAACACACTTTGTATCCACTGATAACACTTGGAGAACTTGTGTGCTGACCAACCCAGAGAAGTCGATGTGGTGTCAGTACCCTCAGTATAAACCAGTATAAACCAGTATAAACCAGTATAAACCATGTGTTTAGGTCTTTTGTTCCGTTCCAGTGACTCGTACACACGTTGTCACCGTGCAGTTGGACATGGAATGATGTGTTGTTAATCACCTGACAGCTGCAACAACCAACATGAACATTACACAAGTTAAAACCAGAGAAATGTGACGCAGAAGGAA
>CAAKHB010005498.1:0-40730 GCA_901007665.1 Aeoliscus strigatus | reverse complement strand
ATAAATTATAATGTAATAATATTTTCTCTCTCTCTCTCTCTCTCTCTCTCTCTCTCTCTCTCTCACACACACACACACACACACACACACACACACACACACACACACATTCAATGTTTAGGCTCCACTAAACATGAAACGATCAAAGCCTTCAGGCTTTGTGACTTCTTTTCCCTGTTGTTCAATTTAAATACAATTTACACAGTGTTAGAACATTTATCACAACAAGCTGACTGAGACACGTACAGTTTTATATTGTTAAACAGGGACAATTTGAGAACCTTGCTTTTGGGCAGCTTGTTTATCTTGTTTAACTCTGCCTTCCATCGCCCGCCTCTAAGCTCTGTGTTTTTGTAACAATCTAATCCATCACTGCTAAGCTTTAAAATGCTCCTTAACGGCTCACTTTAGGCCGCGTTATATCATTTAAGCTATTTACAGATTTATTTTTTTTCCCCCAAATCCAGACCATGTTGCTGGTGATGGTGTCTGTTGTGACACATGTAGACATGTTTGTGTTTGTGTGTTTACTTGAGTTGTCCACATGTGGCGTCTTATTGTGAGTGGACTTATTAGGCTAGTCATGGGATTAGCACTGATTCTCCCCCTGACACCAGTGTCAGATTAACAGATACCTGTGCCTTTGTAAGCCGTCTGTAATGTAGACATAAGCTGTCAGTACCGCTGTCATTATCTCAGCCACATACGACATCAATGGACACATTTGTCATGTTGTCATGATTTGAGGATAAGTGATAATGAACACTGATGTTCTGGCACCCTGACATATTTTCAGTACGGTGGAGTAACATGTCAAATGTAACATTGTTATGTAATTTAATTACAAAATTTAGACCACATGACATTAGGAGACAAGTGTATGATTAGATATTCATGATTACAACATCAGTTATCTGAACAATTTCTTTAAAAAAAAAGCCTGTATGTTCACATTATTTTTGGGGTCTGTGTTTGTGTCATGTTTTTGTATGTGAATGATAATGGATGTGTTGAAGGATTTCAAACACTAACACACTGACTCAACATTTAAAACAGTTGATAAAGAATTAGTTTCTCTACAATTTATGTTATGTTACAGTGGAACTTGTTATTTGAACTAATTCCCAACACTGGATATCATTTACAATAAAAACTCACAATCGTAGGAATTCTTCGTTATTCATCATGTCACAACGCGTGACATGGAGTCTGCTGGGGCTTTAAATCTAGACGCTGACACATTCAAACAACTTTAATCTGAGTAAAACAACAACGGCGACAGAGATGGAAAATCAGGGGGTGCCAGCAGGCTGAGAGACAAACTGTAGACAGAGAGACTGAGGTTAGGGAGGATGAGGAGGAAGAGAGGGATGAAGGGATTATGGTGGTCGATACTTTGGCTCTTCTCCCAGACTGAGAGATGACACTAAATCTGTTAATTCATTCACCCTCTTCGCCCCTCCCTCCTCTCCTCACATTCTCAAAGTTGCTCAAATTCCTCTCTCTCTGTAACTCTTTGACCCCAAAGCAGGTTTATGTTGTTTTACTCAAAATACTGCAGCAAATTTGTAAAACACAGTTGTACTGTGTTTTAAATTCAACATATGGCACATCTGCTGATTTTTCATTCAGAGTAGTTGTGATGTCATCCAAGGCCTCAGTATTTGGCACCGACAGTATTTTTAGCTGAGTAGCTGATTGGAAATGCACATACAACATGTGCGCAACAATCCATTTTAAGGGAATGTGTTTTCCATTCCTGTCTGGACGATTCTGTCAGTGAGCCAAAGATACATTTACACTTCTGTGAACAATAAAGTTCTGTTCTATTCTATTCTATTCTATGTTACAGTGAATGCTTTTATTCGTCTCATTTTTGTTTGTCTGTTCTCCTCTGTAATTACACCATTCGGCAAAAATGTTATAAATATTCATTTTGAACCATAAGTCACAATATAATTGTTACAGATGGCCACTTTTTTTTTTTTTTAAAGATGGAAAGAATGTACATGTTCTAAATTTAATTACATAATAATATGACATGACCCTGTGCAGGTCTGTTACACACCTGACGGATGCCCCAGAGCTTCTCTGACTAACCATCAGACTGATGGAGCAGAAGGTGACTCCACTTGCAGCAGTGCCTCTCACCCATTAGGGAGACGGTTCCCATGGTAACCTTACCAAGCAGCTCACTTGTGACCTTTTGTAGACGTGGCTCCATGAAATCATGTTACAGACTGCGTCCATGAGTCATTTTCATTTTCCTGTTGTTACATATCATCCTGCAGGAACACGTGAAAATATTCCAGACGCACGCCGATGAAGTGGTACATATTAGTACATGCACCACATTACATTCATGAGGGCTTTTCTCACACATGGTGGATTCCTCCTCAGCCCAGAGGAAGGAAAGGAAGGGTGGGGGGCACAATCATGCACATTACTTTGCACTGCCTGCATCTTTCTATTTTCGCTTTCTCTCTCCTCTACCCACACATGTTCTCTCTGGCTCCTCTCTTCCCTCGGCCTTTATACGATCATGTTGCTTGGTAACAGCAGAAGAATGATGAGAGGAGTAGGACATGTTCGGGTGCCTCCTGTGTGATGAGATGTGTCTTTGCATCAGCTGTAAAGAATCCAGTGCAGAATAACCTCATTAACAAGAGTATGAAACTCATTGGGAGATATTTCATGGCAGATTTCAGGATTAAATTAACTCCTCTTGCGGTGAAACTGATCAACTTCTGAATTAGACATCTAAGAAAAGTCATTATGATGTGATGCCAAAAGTGAAGATGGTTCTATAGATATGATGCTTGATCAGTTGACCACCATAAAATATATGCTAATTATTAAAAAGCAAATACAAATCTTAAAAGATTTTTCTGGACTTTTCATCTGCCAGCGCATTGATTTGACTAAAAGATATCTGAATAAAAGATATTACATGAGCGGAGTCCTCGCTGTATCCACATTCACGTTCTACATTCAAGGTAGACTGGGAGTAGAAGTTCATGCTGACACAGTTAGTATTTCACAGCTCTTTTAAAGAATCATTTTTGTAGAGACCACCAGTAAACTGCCTCTAATCTCACCATCTATCAACATTTAAGATGCCTCATTCCTCACACAGAGGACTTGGCATGATATTAAATTATACTTTCATTTGCAACACAGTTGTGATGAACCCACAGGACTATGGGCTGATATATTATGAAATCAGTTGCTATAAATCAAACAGAGTATTTCCCGTATTTACATCGCCAAGCATGAGAAATTAGAGATGTGTGTAAAATGTGATGCAACATTTAGTAAAACATTAGATTAGACTTGATGATCTGAGATTCCATCATTATCTGTTAAAAAAAATCACTGACTTGCTCAAAATGCCCCTTTTTTGCCTTTTCCAAAAAAGTGGAAATATACTCGATGGCAGCATTCTAACTGACTCATTACAGCATCTTCGAAGAAAAAGGTCATGCCATGGTTGCTAATGACAACCTGCTCCTCTCAAATCATTTATGTGTGCAAGTGTGTGTGTGTGTGTGTGTCAGTGCCAGACATGCACACACGCACACACACAGAGTGGGAGGGAGAGAGCGAGAGAGTCCCATGGCTGCCTCATTTGTAAGGATCAGTCGCCCCCTGCTGTTTCATATTTTTGACTTGTGAATGTATGAAGTTGCCATGCCAACCAATGGGCGACTTTCTGAAGTCGCTGAGCAAATTTGCAAAGCAGTTACATACATGAATACTTGTGACTGCCAGACCATAGTGCTTCAGCTATTCATTGTGATTTCATGTGTTAGAAATAAATTTATGATTCATGATGATTTAATTTTGCAATTGTTTTGGGTTTTTTTATCGCACTTTGGTGAGTTTGAATTAACCAAAAAGAAAGGGTATATTTTTGCCCAGTGACATCCACCATCATGAGCAATTAAATGTTTTGTGTTTGTGTCCATCAGAAGTGATCGTGAAGTGATTAATCATCTTGACATGAAAGTATTGGCAGAACCAGCAGCCTTTTAACCACTAGACTGTCAAAGTGGCCATAAATCATTCATTTGATACGAGAGACAGTGTTACTTGGCAACAACAAGCTGTGTTGTTGCCAAGTCAACAAGACGTGTCAACAAGACGTGTCTTGGCTGGTGTGGGCATCAGAAAGAAAGTTGAAGATGAAAGTGTACTGACTTAGAAAATCCCAGAGAGCTAGAACATGTGAACATGTTCCATTTAGTTACATTGGAAAGATCTTTGCTGTGACTGGGTTCCTGTTCATGCATGATGTATAAAAAGAGGTAAACAGACCCGTGCATGCTGCAACGATCATAAACACACTGATATCATGCTCAAATTGTCCACAGTTTGTAAAGGCAGGTAGTTTTGATTTTGTTAATATACTGGGGTATCGCATCCTTATTTGTTATTAGGAAGCCTGACTTTGCTGTTATATACCGCCCCCTGTTGGTTTGGAGTGCAGTGCCAGCTGATTTTCAAACTTACCAATATGACTGTTTCATAGAGTTGACGGTATGGTACACATATGGGAAGGAATTCTCTGGTAAACTATGATTGTCAGATGACGTCCAAAGGCTTTGACTTACGATTGCAGTACGTCAACTGAAACTGAAAATGGTTCAACTGGCTGCAGACGTCCTCTCTGAAAACGGCAACAATCAATTGGAGAGAACCCAACAGTTTCTACATTGGTGTTTTATTCATACAGTGAGGGTGCTCATACATAATATTTATTTTCTCTATAAAATATAATACCTTTCAGTTCCTGGGAGCAAAAACTAGATATAAATCAAGTTTCATTTGATAAGAAGCAACTAATTTTCAAGTGTCAACCAAGGCAGTCAGCTGTGTTAGCAGTCAGAAATGTGCGGATTTTAAAAGCACATTATAAAAAAAACATAGATTTTTAACAGATATCTTTTTAAAAGCACATTAAAAAAACAGGTATTTTTTCTTCAGTCTAACAAGCCACAATGCTCGAGCACTCAAGCCTGTGTCCACTAACACAAAAGACAATGATCATTCGGGCTTCCTAACGTAGCAAACACTGTTAAACGACTGCAACCACAGAGAGTTGAGCAGGTGAGAGGAACGCCAATACAGAAACGCAGGAAGGACGGAGAGGACGGTGAACAGATCAACAGAAGCGACTGATGCGTTACGATGCCTGTGATGTTGCCCACGGTGAGACTCTTCTTCTGGCTCTTCCTCACCTCGTGCTTTTCTTTGTTTCCTCTTTCCATGAAATGCTCCACAGTTGTCATGACAACAGCTTAACAGCTGCTGAATTTCTCGAGCGTTTACAGCAGCTCACTCTGACCAGTCGCTGCACTGAAGCTGTCTGCAAAGACGAGCAGGACACAAACTTTACTATCTCAGACACGAAGAAAAAACAAATCGCAGCTTCCATGCAGTAATGCATTTACTACTTCATTATATTTTACTTTTTAATCAAAATACACAGTCACAGTACAGCAACATAACATGCTATTAGCTTCGTACAGATACACACAGTCACATAGATAAAAACACACAAGTACCAGACAAATCCAGAGACTTATTTCTGTTTTGGGGCAGTCTAGGTTTTTTCACAGGGGGTTTGCGATTTGGGGGCTTCTCGACACTATTAGGGCTTTCCCTGTCAGTGCCTGAGTTCGGTGAGGACAGGAAACACATAATCAACAGTTAGATACAGAAGCTTTGCACACAGATTGACGTATATGTGTACATACATTCACACTGCAACACATTGCAGGGAAGTAGTAACAGGAAGTCGAGCATCAGTTATACCTGCATCACAAGACATCGCCTTCCGGCTCCTCTGAGGTTTGACTGGCGCCTGAGGTCTCAGTCCTTCTTCACCTGAGTCACATGCAAGTTGTTGATATGTCACGGCTGATGCAGAGATGACATGTATCGCACATAAGAGCCTATCGTAGACCAGGGAGTGTACAACAAGCTCAGATTTGCTACCAGTGTTTCCTCCGACTTTTCACACTTTTCAAATGGGTAATACCTGCATCCGGACTCAAATGAACAAGTCGTATCCAGCTCTCCCTGCTCCAGTCCTCAGACTAACTGCTAAATAAATCATTCAGGGACGGTGTTACAGACAGGGCTTAAACCTAGTCCCAAACTAAAATGTCTCTTTAAGCCGTTTTAAGCAGCTTGCAGTCGGATCTTAAAATAGTCGTAGATTTTGCCTGTTCTAGATGAAACTATGATGATGAAGGAGGATTAGCGCTCCGCTAGGACTAACTTGAATCTTAAATGACCTCGCTTACATGCGGTAGGTCATGATACTGCTTTTGTAGTTACTTTCCATGCTCACTGAGGTGTTTTGGACTCATTCTCTGTGCCTCTTCCACTTTTTTGACCTGCGTCACTCCAGGACTGCACAGTCGCAGACTAACTAAACCATATTTAAGATGCTCATGACAGCCACTTAATACAGATTAGACAGATCTAATCCTTTCTGTGAAACCTGCCCCCAGTGTTTCAAATTATTTTGCGTGCGTTGATGTGTTTGTTGAGTTTCTCTGCAGATACCTTGACTTGCAGCTCTTTCAGGTAACCCGCACACAGGTCTGTGGGCAGGAGGCGGCACAGGAGGAGGAGGTAAGTTTCTCTCACTGGCAGATTCTTTTGGAAAGGCCACGTATGAAGGCGCCTTTGGCTGTTTCCCAGATCAAAACAGGAAACAAACAAACAAGATTTGAACAAAGGAAGATTATTGTGGAGAAAAAAAAGGGAACCAAACATGGCGTAAATTATACACCTTTTCAGGAATTGGAGGAGGTTGACCTTCTGAATCTTTCCTTGTCTCTCTCTCTCTCTTTTCCATCTCCCCAAAAGCCTTCTCAGTTTCTTCTTCTTCCTCTGCAACTATAGATTAAATAGAGCAGACAGGTTTCAGGCTCTGGGATTTGTTTACAGTAGGGGAAAAGATTAGAGTCAGAAACTGCTCCAAAGCCAAATATCTCCTTTCTAGCCTGCAGCACATTGACGTGGATGTGTGTCGTACCTGGGAGAGCTTCTGCGCTCTCCAGCCGATGTCTTTGCCTCAATTTGGACAGGTTGGGCTTACTACTTTGCGGCGGGGGATCAGGTTTGGATGCACAAGGAACAGCTAGCGTGGCAGCGGTGCCTCCTCCTCCTCCCACGCTGCTCCTCCATCCCTCTGTGAAACCTCCTCCAGCATCAGTGTGTCTGTCTCCCTGTGCGTCCTGCTGAGCTTGTTGCCAGTCTGAAGGTTCGACCTCTGTGCCCGTCAGGGAATCTGTTGTCTGTTTCGGTGAGGGTGATTTATCTGAAGGGTACGGCGGCAGCGGCCTTTGAGCCAAATGAAGCGGCGGGACGTGTCTGTCTGTCTTTCTGCTGGTGAGTCTGCTGTCAGTCCACTGAGGATCTGCCAGTGTGTCCGTCTGCGACCAGGACCTGTCAATCTGTCTGCCACCCATCCACTGTCTCTCTATCTTTCTGTCAATCTGTCTCTGGGTATGTCTGTCAACAGTCCACTGTCTGTCCACGTGTCTGTTCTCCACCCACTGCCTGTCGGTGGTTCTGGTCTCTCCAAAAGCTCTTTCTTGCAGCCGGTCCTCCAATCGCTGTCTGTCTACATGCGTCTCACCCTGCTGGGCACCCTGCCACCCTTCTATCCAGTGCCTGTCAGCCTGCAGGACCTCCGTAGTCCTCTGTTTGTCGTCCACCCAGTACTTGTCCGTCTCTACTGGCTGTTCAAGCAGCGTGTCCGCCTCAGATTTCTGGCGTAACAAAAGCACAAGTTGCAGAAAACAAACAAACTTCTGTGTGTTATGAAAACCTGCAGCGGGTTACTGTGGTCGCACCTCTTTGGAAAAATATAAGGGGAGTCTTCCCCCCAGGCCTGAATGAGGAATGCCTGGCACTGGCGGCGGGCTCAGAACTAGATTATTTTTCCCCTCAGCCCCCTCGCCGGGTGATCCAGCTCTGGCAGCAGACCTCAGGGGCTGAAGGAGCGTGTACACATTCTCCATGGCTGTCCTACAAATGAAGGACAACAAAGACGTTCATCTGCGTGCAGCGTTTGCATCTGCTATTACTTTTCTAGATGCAGAATAGAAACTGGATGAAATGGAACATGTAGCGAGTGGAAAATCACTTCTCTTTGCTTCCTCACTCCTCAGATCTGTATGTGACATGCAACGTGGTGACTGCTGGTAGCAGAATCACAGCCACCGGCTGTCGTCTACATCTGTGTACACATGGTGGCATCAGCCTCTCTCCGCTTTGGCAGCTACCAGCCTTTCTCATTTCAACAAAGACATACGGGAGATTCTGAGTGTCCCTCATCAGTGTTTGCTGATTTCCCTCATAGGAGTCAAGAAAAGACACGTGGAAGGAAAATGGCGAATCTGGCACATCCCATGGATGATGTGTTACACATTCAAGGACAAACCTATTTGGAGAACAAAAGAGTGTGTTTGTGTGTGTTAACAGACAAACCCTGTGGGAGCTGTGGCAACAGTGTGACCGCCGTCTCCATAGAACTCAGCCTCTGACTCTTGGTTGGTCAGAGTTTGGTTGCGGTTTTTGCGGAAACCAAAGATCGTCAGCATGTTTCTCCTCTTCTTCCTCCTCAGGGAGTGAGCTTTGTGTAAAGAGGAGAGCTGACTGCAAAAGGTGAGAGATTTCATGTCAGAAGATTTCATGTAATTCATCACAGTGAGGGTTCTTCTGCTCTGCCTCAAGCAGACTGGCAGTTTGATTGTTGCTAGGTAACACAATGATTGTCTACGATGTGCTTTGTGATTCTTTACATTATAAAATCATTCTGTAGTATTATATATATGTGTATGTATATAAAGAGAGAGAGAGAGAGAAAATCAGAAGCTCAGAATGGACAATCCAGCAACTTTCAGTTTTCAGCATGTCCCTGTTAAACGATTAGTTATAATTGTTACCTCCACCAGGTTAGGTTTTTGCTGGTGTTTATCTGTCTGATTGTTTGTCTATTAGCAAAATAAATCAGAAAGTTATTGAAATTTGCAGCAAATGCCGCTTATGGACCAGGACCAGATGATTAAATGTCGGTAGTGTTCTAGAACCATCTGGATCCAGTAATCTGTTGAAGGATTCGTCCTCATTGTCACATAGGGACATTTTCAGCATCTGTGTCTAGAACTCCACAGCAGCAGCAGTGGACTGTCTCTGTGGACCAGTGGTTAGTGTGTCTGTTACGCTGTCTGTTAACCCAAAGGTTGGGGGTTGGAGCCCACACAGGTTCGGGGGTTTGGTTTTGTTTTAAGACTGAAATAAAAAAGAAAATGATGAACAAAAAGAAGAAACAGAGCTCAGAGGTCATGATTTGTGTAACGAGGTTACTACTGATTTTTTTTTAAATATTTAACGATTAGTGACAAAGGCATGTTTTCATAATCAATGCATTTATCAGAGTAGATCAAATGAATGGAGGGCGATAATATTGGGTGGAAATCATAATTTGGGTGGAAATTAGCTGATTGTTGGAGGTCTGCGCTCTCCGAGGGCCTTTCTAGTTTATTTTGTATGAGCACTGATTCATTCAATATAAATGCTCTCTATTTGTCACTGCCTCGTCCAAAAGCCATCCTTTTGAAATCTATTCCAGGTCAGACTGAACTACAGGCAGTCACATAATGTTTGTGTTTCAAACCACCTCATCCTCCTCCACCGACATGATATGTTATGTGACATGGTGATGAACTGAAATTTGCTCTGATGTTACAAACAACAGTCTGACCTACAAACAGCCCGGTTGGTTTGCCTCATTTATCAGAGCTTTCTATTGATGCTCTTTTCTTGGTTTTCTCCTTTTGTCGCACAACCACAATCACACTGTCCAAATTTCTGTTCATTTTCTATTACTTCCTACAAAATCTACTCTGGGAGAGACACTGTAATCCCTGTTACTGAAAACACAACATGTGTTCGTAGAACAGATTCTATGGCAGCAAATACGAATGGACTGTAATTTCAACATCCCATTCAGCTGCAGGCACCATTCACCGCAAATCTTTGTCACAATTTAGAAAACTCGTCTCACCATATCAAACAAGTCTGAAATCATGGGTAGTGAAATTAGTGAAATTACATCTGTCGAGCTATGAAATGAAATGGGACAATAGCACAGCCGACACTTTGCAGCAAACCTAATTTCAGGTGGAAATCCCCTACCTATCTGGAAGGACTCTTTTAGTGTAGAAGTCTGGGAGGCCGTCATCGAGAGGGCTTATTCCTCCATTTTCACCGCAATGCTGTAAAACACACACATACACGGTATTATGCAATAACAGACAGATTATTAGTTCAGAGAGCTGACATAATCCAATTTTAGCGCACCAATTTGTGTAGATTAACTCTGACAAAGCCATCAGTCACTGTTGGCTGACAGGAACAGTAGGAAATACTGTGCATGCATGAACAGACAGACAGATACAGTGGGTTTATTCATGTCAAAGGCTGCCTGAACCCCAGTGAACCCCACTCACTGTCTCAGCAGGTACGTATCCTCCTTTGTGCCTCCGAGGTGGCCTGGGCCGCACCCGCGTCACATGATGGAGGGGCAGACCCTGGGTAGGCAGCTCCGACAGGCCCTCCCAGGATGTCGAGCGAGACAGCGGTGATGAGTATGATGGCACAGAGGGAGGTGGGGAGGAGCTGGAGTCATCACACAGACCTAACAGTGATATCAAAAGAGCATAGAAGTTGCAATGAAAAGAAACAGAACAACACACTGTCTGCGAGACGAAATCGAATAAATGACAGGGTCATTTCACTTTAACATCTACTTTAAAGGAACTGGCAACAGCTTTTAAATCTACTATCAGATGTGACTCATGGCAGATTTAAACAGCCATTAACAGACTTCTCAGATGGAGTGACGTGAAAGGGAAAAAGACTCAACAGATATTACGCTAATGGAACAGTAAAGAGATAGGATGGGGGTCAGGACCCGACAGCACAGAGGAGACAGAGGAGAGGATAAGAGGATGTACAGCAATACTCACTCAGCCTGGTGGAGACGGGTCGTATTCGTCTTGTTCTTGAGCTGCGCTTCTTAATGGCTATTGTGTCCTGGGAGGGAAAAAAAGCATAGGAGGGTGAGGGATGGATTAAAGTGAGAACCAGAAACAGGCTTACCCTCAAGTCATCCAGAGCCCATTTCAGTGGCATTATTTTCAAATCATGTCACTTTAAAGGCCATTATGAGCTGAACACAGTTTTTTACAAGCTTGAAGCAAAAATAAGACAAGGAACGCTCAATATAGACATGTAGGGACAGTCTGAGAAGACACATGACATCCATCCACTGGAGAACAGTAACAGTACTCCACTTCCCTCAGATCCTGTTTGACCGGAGAAAACACGACATGATAACTTGTTCTACTGAGTACAAATTACGGAACTTTAGAGGATTTCATGCATCTCACAGACACACTTTGTTTTTACCGTTTGGCCTGAAGTGTCTTTTAGATTCAAACTGCTGAGGGCCTTCAGAAACAAAAGTGGCCTAAAAAGGATCCTTGAAGAACTCCACATGAGATACTAGGCTTCCTACTTCCTTTTGAATTCCAAAGATGTTTAAATTAGCACAATTAGCAGCATTGTGAAATTGTAATTGTAAATTGCAGCCAGTACCTGTGGCTTCATTTCATGTTCAGTATTTTCATTTCCCTTGAAAACGAAGCTCCTCTTTAGCTAAGAGGATAAGGAAGGAAAGGCTGTATGACCAACAAATTAGATGTGCAAGTGTTACCTCTCATGAAGCCCACAGCCTGAAATGGATCATTCACAACATCATTCATTCTTGCAGCAGTGCATTTCAAAACGCCCCCTGGACAAAACAATCCACCATTGTGTCATTCCTCCCACAGAACGCACAATAACATCCAGACTTACAATGCTGGTTCCGAGCTCCTCATCTGTGATGTCCAGAGAGTCTCTGTGTCTATTAAACTTCCAGCCCGTTCCGTCGTCACACGTCCCCTCCCAGCGTTTCAGATGAGACATCTGCCGGGTCTGAGGTGGACAACGTGATTAGGTCAGACCTTTGATGGCCTCTCATTCAGTCTGTCTATCACACAATGTCTTCAACCGGAGCTTTATATTTACAAGGGTCTTGTGGGTCGTGTAGAGCTCCTGCAGGATTTGGTCCACGATGGAGTTGGTGAGATACGAAACCACTGACAGTTTTACTTCTCTGCAGGAGATTGAATTAGAGGAAGAGGTGGTGAAAGTTAGACCCAATTAACCCTCATATTAAGACATATTGATGTACGCTGTCACTGAAACATCTCACTCTATCGCTCGGTGAATGTCCTGTGCTGCTCTCTCCATCAGCGCTGTACGTATGGCTGAGCGGGGGATGGACACACGCTCAGATACGGATGAAAGCGAAGGAGTCAATCGCTCTGCCGCTGAAGAAGATAGAGGGCAGAGCTCCCGACAGAGAGACACCATCGAGTCGACAATGACCTGAAAAAGGACGCCACAGTTCAGTGATTCCCTCATTTGTCACGGATCAGGGTGTGAAAAGAGGCTATTAGATGTACCTGAAGCTCCTTGTCTGCAGCTTTGGCGAGTTCCCCAGCCAAGGAGTCCAGCCTCTGCCGCACAGGCCCATCCACAGACAGCACGTGTGCCAGTTCACACAGTGAAGGGTAAAGCTGGAAGCAGAGGAAAACGGTGTTCTCAAGTTCCTGTGTAACATTAATGATATCCATATCCATATATCCATATCCATATCCATCCATTCTCATGCCTCCCACATCACTCACAGCGCGGGAGTTCCTGGCCTCTTTTAGCACTTGTTTAGCCGCTTGAATCTCCTCCATCTCTGCGACGCCTCGCAGCATACACACCTGCTGCTGGACACGCACACAGAGGCGCTCCATCACCTTGGAAAAGACACAAGTGGGGGATTGTTAACACACATAAATACAGAGGCTACGTGCAGCACACACAAGCTGAGTACACACACAAGCAAGCGCTACCTGCTCAGCAGTGCTTGTGACCAGACCTTGATGCAACCTTAGAGCCTGTCTCTGAGAGAAGCGTTGCGTCTGGTTGTTCCTCACCAGAGCACGCTGGATCTGTGCTCCGGAAAAGAAGCCCAAAGTTATTTTTCAAGAAATATACTGACTGAAAATTCTTTTTCAAAAATACAGAAAACTGAAAAGCAAAAACATAGAAGACGGCAGATATAAGTATGTGAGATATCAAATCTGGCCATTGATTAACATAGGTCTTTTATCTTTTATATGCCACTAGGGTTAGGGTCGGATTGGTATTTTAGAGAAAATCTGACATTCCACTGAGGAATTATCCAAAAGGCTTTGAACTTGCACATTTTTAATGCACAGTGTCGCTGAAGTCTTGAAATAGGAACACACAAGCTTAGGGCTAAAAGTGTGCGCGTAGCTGATGTAGGGCACGATCAAGGTGTTGCAAACCAAATGCGGAGGCTAACCTTAGTCAGTGCCTGCTCTGTCCTCTCAGGGGCGCTGCGGTATGCCTGGGTGATGTCACTTAGGGGCAGCGGCATGTACTGCAAGGTGAAATTACTGACAAAGAAGGATCAGAAGAAGAAGAAGGGTTGAGTTATTGTAAGAGACAGCAACACATCTAAAAAAGAAAGAGGAACAGATTCATGATTATAGTGAATGTTTATATCCCCACTGGACAAAGCTCATCCCAATATATCCCTCCTATGACATGAGTGAGTTATACTACGTCATCCTTTGCTTGAAGACACTTCTGGACAATTCAAGACAGCAGTGTGGGCAGCAACAACTTGTTAAAACAGTCTAAACAGTATCCTCTGACCGATCGCTGACAAGCATTAACAGACACAACACATATGGTCGTACTGGTCGAGTGCTCGGGCCACATCGAGAAATCCGGCTGCAGAGGTGTTGTTGCGATCCCATGTCACGCTCCTGCAGGGGACAATTGTGAGTGGTACTGGATTCAAACTTGCACTCAGACATCCATATTGTATGGATACTCGCAGCTTTACCGGAGCGTGGTGTTAATCTGCAGGGCTTTGCTCAGCATCTTGGCTCCGATGTCGTCCATGTTGTTCCCGCTCAGGTCCACTTTTCTTAGGCAGGTGTTGCTGCCCAAAGCGTTGACCAGCACTGTACCTCGAGAGCGCAGGCGTGAGTCAATCAGGGACAGAGTTTGCAGGGCCTGGACAGGCAGTGGGGAAACACAAGGAAATGGAATGAAAGGAAAGGGGCATGAAGTGCAATGGCGACATGTCGTGCATAAGGATGTTTTGGTTGTTAACATGACTTTTACACGGTTTATATGAATTATTTAAAGTGCATGTGTAAAGTTCAAGGCACTATACCCACAAGGCCAACACAGAAAAAGCAATATTTAATGATGTAGTGGCACGTCTGCAGTGAAACATAATGTAACAATGATGCATCCAGCTTTTCCTTTTACATAATATTATGTCACAATATTTCTTTGTAAGTGTTTCTCTTCCAGCATGTGTCCTTGAAGATGATCCATTATTTATCAGAATGACTTGGATTATTTTTTATGGGGTGAATACAGTAGAAATATCACTCACACATTCTTCCTCTTGTATGAGCTGAACCAGTTTCTGCAGGACTTCATCCAGAACCCTGCAGATACAAAACGGGGAGGCAAACACAGGCAAGACGGGATGAGCTGGCACGAGTTATTTCCATTTTCTGCTGCTAGTGAGCTGCGTGCCCGAGGAGCTTATGAAAACTGAAGCAAAATCACAGAGCCGTTTATTAGAACTGGCACATGCTGCGCTCGCACACTTGCTTTTGCATACACACACATAAATGAAGACACACATGAGTGCAGTTAAGAGTCACAGCACCAACGGCACCTGTTTTTGATGTTGAAGTTCTTGCCGAGATGAAGGTGTTTCAGGGAGGGATGTCTGGAAAAGGCTGGCAGAACTGTGAGCAGGTCTGCATCAAGGCCTGTCCGCACACACACGCACACACACGCACACACACGCACACACACGCACACACACACGCACACACACACGCACACACACACAGTTTAAAATGGCTTGACCTGTTAGCATGTCACTCAAACCCTGCTTGCCCGAGGACAAAGGAGACAAGGTCACAGAGAGATGTGTTGTGGCGTGCCACCATACCGTTGTCTGAGATATCCAGCGTGGCGATAGACAACACTCTGGGGAAGTGTTCCTGGATCACAGCAGCGCCTGCAGACCTTAGCTGGAAAGGCAACCAGAGTAGGAAAGGGAGAAATAAAGGGAGACAGAGGGGTCATGAGCAACGGCATGAATCACAGGCAGTTTATGGTCACTCTTTAGGGAATTGTTCCATTTTTTCCTCATTGAGACAAATTTATGGACGTCCTTTTATGTCCCTGCAAGAGCCGTGGAGGTTTTGTGATGCTACAACACAGCTTAAACAACCTTAAACAACAAAATGTTCAACACCATTACAGCTGCACATGAATAATAAAATCTGTAATTGCATCCACTGCAATGGAAATGTTGAAACATTTCATATTTATTGTTGGGTTTAGATGAGAAACTCATATATGTTCAATGAATAGATGTCTAGCACACAGCACCTTCAAGTATTACAAATTAGCACTGAGGAATGAGTTGGTTTAACTGGATTTTCTGACCTCACAGCCACTGATGTCCAGGTAGAGGTCATTGATGTGAGGATTGGAGGTTAACCCCGACAGGAGAGCCCTGTAGAGGCAGGAAGGGGACACACACAAACATTTGTCTCCACTGTGGAAGATAAAAGACTGAGAGAGGGAATAAGAAGCAGGTACCTCAGAACATCAGGTGGTAGCTTCATTGAGGCCAGGCTGACGTGAGTGAGGCTGAAGGCAGAGCTGAAGAACTGACGGAACAATGGCAGCGTGTCCTTCACTTTTCTATTAGATCGGGAGAAAATCAATCTAAGAGATGAAGGACAGGAGAAGCGATGGGATGGGATGAGAGTGGCCAAGATATGAGTCACTCTGTTGACACATGGGTAAATATGAGTGTGATGCTGACACAGAATGAGAAATGGTGTGAATGCAGCTTTAATGTAAGACCACAAACAAGTGGGGTCAAGCTCGCTCTTCTTAAATATTCATGAGTCTTTTCTATGGATATGTTTGGTTGTCACCACTTAAATAGAGAGGAAATAAAATGATTTCAACTTTTCTAGCCTCTCAGTAGGAACGAGACGAGAATAACAACAGGAAAATGATGGGAGGAGGCCAGAGGGGAGGATGATGAGACAGATGGAAGGATGAAGCTTTTAGAAACATTTGAATTTGAAGATGATAGTCTAAAAGTCGGGATTCCATTTTTATGTGTTACCCTCCCAAAATGACTCTCAATGCCATACTACTACTATAAAACGATACTATCTACATTTATAGAAATATTCATAATGCTAATATCCACTAATAACATAGTCGAAGTAGAACTTAGTAGAAGAAACCATCTAGAACTGTATTAAATTGATTTCTTGTGAGTGTCAATGCTTGTGAGAGCAGCAGCAGTGACGTTAACCAATCCCTGGAAGGAGCTTTGGTGGTCCCATGACCATCTTTGAGAGCCCAGATCACAGAGATGACTAACCTGTGGGAGAAGGAATTTTTGGAAAGATTCAGAAAGGAGAGGTCAGCACAACACCCCCTCAGAAGAGCCCCAAATAGCTGCATGAGACACAGGATGAAAACAGACTCTGAGTTGAGGGTTAAACAGAGAAAGAGAAGAATTTCTTTTGCTGTGTTGCACATAAACATCGGATTATCACCGGTCATCGAACACTCACAGAGTCCACACAGCAGTCTGTGCCTGACAGGTCCAAATGGACCAGACAGTTGGGCTGAGACAAGAAGAGATATAAGTTCTGCAAAAATAAAGTGACACATCGTATCAAGCCGGTGTTCAATCGAGCGGCGTGTTATGATGATTTCACAAGGGTTTTGACTTCTGACCGAGGCATCCTCCCCTGAGAGGACCCCAGGGTTTTTGCTCAGGTCCAAGTGCAGAAGGGAGTTGGAGTAGTCGTCGCTGGAGCACAGAGCCTGAGAGAGAGACACCACTCCTGATAGGGAGGGAGAAAGGAGAGGAAAAAAAGAGCTAAGGCGCTGAAACATTTTGTGTCCATTATTCATTCACATCAGCAGCAGTGATCAGTGGATGTGCTGTGTTTTCTGTCCGTCTGCATGGATGTAAGTTCTAAATTGTGCACTGGGTACACGGTAAGATGAGACATCCTGGCTGCAGGGCAGCACAAGACACCATGAGTCAATATGCTGTAGCAGGATGAAAGAAATGAAAGCAGGAGAGAAGTGTTTGAGGCCTTGTGGATTTTCTATTCTCCGACCTGCAGGCTAACCTGAAGTAACAGGTGCAGTGTCACCTGATTAACAAACTGATGATGGTGGTTTGCGAAACTTTAATTCAAGATTTCTTCATGAAACCTGACATGATCAGACCTGTCAATCATTTGCTTTTTTTCTTGTTTCAGTTCAGCTAACCAATAAGAATGTTTATGGGACCTGATGCAGAGATGTTGTCAAACTATAAACACATCAGGTTATGGCCCATGTCACTGGAAGGAAATAAGGGTTTGATTTGTTTGATCTTTCATAAGGGGGCGTAATCATTTTGACCTGAAGTGTATTTGATATGATTGAACTACAAAGTGGAAATAGCAAAAGAAACCAAAGTGACACCTTTGGAGGTGAGTGAGGTCTTGGAGAGGTTGAGGAGACGAAGTCCCTTACTGAGGCGACACACCTGTTGGATTAAGTTGGACACTCCTGCAGAGGGTGTACAAGACGTTAACGAATTAGAGTCTGGACCTTTGTTTCCAACGACAAACATACTTTTTTACCTTGGTTGTCCAGTGAATTGTGAGCCAAGTTGAGCGAGTGGATGACGGAGGCAGGATTCTCCGAGAGAGCAGCTGACATCTTCTGAGGGAAATCTCTGCCAATCAAACACTCTTATGTACAGTGATGAACGTGCACAGCGCTGCAGTGAATGAGCACTGCATGCCCGTTGTTTGAAAGGAACTCACAACACATCACTACCATCACATCCGTTTGCAACTTGTGTTTTGGAATGTCTATGTTCAACCCAACGTTGAAGACCTTGTGCCAAGGGATTATAAAGACTTAAAACCAACTCACGATTTCAACCCGGCGTTCTCCAGTGTGATCTCCTCGAGGCTGGACGATTTGCTGACTGTGTGCAGGACCTGCTCGGTAACCTCTGACCCCTGACACAATAACAAACCTTTAAACTTCCCACTGCATAAAACCTAACTCGGGGAGTCGACACAAAGATACAGAATAGAAGCTGACACTTACAATGCGCAAGTCTTTGCAGTACAGTTTGGTGAACCAGGTGTTGTACGCCACCGATGCTACAATCACCGCCAAATCCCTGAGCAAAATACACATCAGGTAAATGGGCTGAGACATTTTGGAGGTAATGGTGTTTGAATTTTGCTGCCTCACCTGCTCTCCAGGTGGCTGAAGTCCATCAGATTAAACTCTCGATTGTCCTGGGAGTGGTAGATAGTGTCCACATCCTAGAAGCAACATTGACCATGAGCCTGTTTGCTGCTGCACCCCCCCCCCCCCCCCCACCCCCCCATCATTTTGTGCACAGCGGCATACGTAACACTCAAAAGCTCTCTCGTCGTCAGAGACACATTCGCGCAGCTCTTACCCACTGCACTTCCTCCTTGCAGCTGATGCCATTATAGTCACACAGAGCGGCGTAGGTCTCTGAGAAGCCTCCTGAGAGGGGAAGAAACAAACACAAAAAGGATGTTAGATAATGTGAACAGCTGCTTCCTTCGGTGACAAGGGAGGGAGACGGAGAATAGATGCACACAAACTAAATTATCAATCGGTTATTTTGGGGGGTGTGACGGGCGTGTGTGTTTACCACAGGCCCGTTGAGTCTCCACTGACGTCTCCGAACTGGGTGAATACTTCCTGCTGCCCTCAGAAAGGTCACTGTCTGAATGACAGATGGAGGGGCTGCAGAGATAAGAAACACCCAGATACTGTGGTCCAACATCCAGCAAGAGTTGTTTTCACTACGTTTTCTGATAAGATCCAGATTATCAGCTGCAGTTTGCCTCTGGTGAGACACTTACGCAAAAATGGAGTTGTTGAATATTCGAGACAGAGCAAAGTTTATATGGCCGACGACGTGACTGAGGTGTTCACGTGACTCAAACGTCAGGGAGTAGCTGGATTTGTCAGTGTCAATAATGACCTGCAGAGAAAGGAGAGCTGAGAGTGATTTAACCATCAACAGCAGAGGAGCGTGATTACCGATGCAGCTCTGACAGTGAGTTGGAATAAATACGCTGTGTGGGATTCGCTGCTCAAAGACCTGTGGGCTGTAATTACACTTCCCAGCCTCAGAATGAGCTGTAAATTTCATGTTGAGACTCACCTGGTGTTCAGGCTGGGAATTCAAAGCCCGGATCTCCAAGAAATTAAATGTGCTTTCCACCTGTTGTCACACACACAAGTCAAGAAAAGTTATGAACCCAGCTCATGGGCAGAGCAGGGAACAAAGCTTGAGCTTGAGAGCAGCAAGAACTACCTTAGCAGGAATCTTCGGTGCCAGGAAATACAGACGCCATGTTGTGAGCACCTACGGAAAGAAGACATGATCTTGTTCAGTCATTAAAAAAAAAAATAGTTCAGAGGTTCAACAGTAATGACACAATGAAGACTTCTTCTTTCCATAATCATGTATCGATTGGGCTAAAAGCTTTCTATCTCAGAGGCACGTTGTCTGTCATTCAGCGAGGAATAAAGTCCACTACAGACAGAAAAATGATCCATATTTCTGACCGATAGAAAACCTAATTTCATTAGCGTTACATTACTCGTGCTGTGGGTAAACACTGAAGTGGCTCATTTGGCCTCAGCAGGCAATATTTTCTGCTCATGCAGCGTCTTCCCGGATTTTCAACAGTAGAACTGCAGGTTCTCTGTTCATCCTTCAAGTCCTCGGATGTGTTGAAAATGCCAGTCAGGCTGGGTCACGTTGTTATTTTCAGTCTGCACCTTGACTTCAGTCTGGGCGTCATTTTCAGTGAAAAGCAAACTTTGGGGCTTATTTATATGCTTCTTCCGTCTTTATGTACTCCTGGTGTGCAAACGCTGGTTCTCTATGGCTAGAACAAAGTGATGGTGATAGTTGGTATTTTTTCTGCTCTGCTCTCCACCTGCTGTGAATTATTGCCCTTCACTTTTTTTTCTTTTCTCTTCTGCTCCGTCGCTCACAATCATTTACTCCATTCTCTCTGATGGCCACACTAAAACACTCCCCCAGGACGAAGCAGCCCATGTGTCTCTCTCTCCCCCATGAAAAGCTGAGAAATGAAATTACAGTGCTCCCGCTCCTGCTGTGTTCCGTGGAGTGGGCAGCTTGACTCCGGGCTTGTCAGAGCCACGCTCTTACACCCACACAGCCAGCGAGGTGTCTGAACTGCCGTCACTCCAAATGTGCGTGTCAGATGGCGGGAGAAGGATCGAGATCAGTGCTGTACGCCAAAGGTTAGCTACGGTGAATAAGTGAATAAAAAATTCTGGATGGCGTCACATTAAGGCGATGAGCTGGTGTCTGTGGTAGTTAAGAATGAATAAACAGCCAAATGTGCTGATGCAGCAGGACAGAGACGAATCCATGAATTTCACATCAAAGAGAGGCCACATTATTACTGTAGTGCGGAATTATCCAGGAGTGCTGCTACGGGACCGATATAATCTTCTTCTCCTGTTTGGGCTTCTGTGAGAATTCATCACAATAATTTCATACTCGTTTCTTTCATGAAGTTGCACTGCAGCACAACCACCAACTATGGCTCATCCACCGTTTCACTCCCAGACACTCACCGGATCTTCCTGGAAAATATGAAATGTAATTTTACCACTTTTAAGCTTCCCTCTCGCCAACGTGATTGATCGGACTCTAATTACTTTGTTCCCAGCAGGAGTCCGAACTTGGGCTTTCCAGTTCAGCTTTTAAGAGGAGGTAGTAGAGGTAGTAGAGGAGGATCAGTGGGGGATTCTTGGAAGGATTTTTCTGGCAGACGGACTTATCAAAGCGTGTGAATATCAAAGGCCGCACATGCAGAAAGTCTCCTAACTGTCCGTTCCTACCACACGATGAATCATTAAAGCATCCATTGAGTGATGCCGAGATGAAGATGCCTCGGCTCACTGGCACTTCAGGGGGACGGCAGGAGGGACAACAGGATTGGAAACACTCGTGTTTGAAGCACTGCTATTCAAAATTCACTGCTATTGTACTGATGATTGTGATTGTGAGGATTTCAGTACACTTGTTGGTGCACTGAGGTATAAGAATCAGCACGTGAGCTGAGCAACGTGCATCGGTATAAATAAACATTTTAAAAACACTGGCCTCCTTCCAGCATCCAGTCCAAGTTCTGGTCCACAGTGAGCAAGCGGATTGCCCCAGATTGAATCCAGATAGTTGGAAGAGCTTCATTCATTCCAAGATTTCATATCTGTGCCCCATAATCTCTGATGAAAGTACCCCAGCATCAAAGGCTGTGACTGACACACACACACACACACACACACACACACACACACCACCTGCCTGTACAATTTGAACCCGGCCAGCGAACCAACAGCAGTCAAAGAACGCGGTCAATAAGTGATATCCGGTCTCACACCGGACGCAGACGTCCATTAATATTTCAGCGATAGACAACATCAAAGATACTGTTCATACTGTTAACGATGACAGACAAAACTGAAACTTACCAGGATTCTGTCCTCCGTTTTACCATTTTTGGTCTCAAGCTTAATGCCACGAACAAACTTGATAGATGACTTATCAATGATCTTCTTGATGCTTTCTGCAAATAAAAACACAACATGGAAATGTGTTATTGGACACATGTGCTCTTTATGAGTCTAATATTAGGCTGATGAAGTACGGTGGGTGGACAGGCCTCTTTGTGATATACATGGGGTTAATAATTTCACATATTCAAAATAACTCACAAACTTAATTACTCTTAGATGCAAAAAAAAAGACTGTAACACAAACAAAAACAAAAAAGGTTGTGTGCTGTGACCCCTGACTACGCTGCCATGCCAGAGGATGTGTCACAGGGCGAGAACTCGCAGTACAGACACAATATCACAGAGACTACCAGTAGCTGGCAGGAACACCATGACTGAGACAAACGAGACACAACTGAAACACTCCATTATCAGTGTTTATCTTTATTCAGTAGTTCATTTGAACACGTGCTTTACTATAGTGCACATTGTTATTATGGAGTCATCACCTATTTTGGTAATTAAATCACTAATTGTTTTAAATAAAAGAAATCAAATTCTCAGATTCAAGCTGAGTTTATGTGTTCCTCTGATGAAAGTAAACTACATATTTGTGGATTTAGAAGACTTGACATTTAAGGTTGAGACCAGTTGTTCTTTCAGCCGTTCACTATGTTTAAGCATTCAAGTTAGCTGGGGGACACAGTTCAAAGTGTGACTAGAAAGATGATGAACAGTGGCCTTAATGAAGTTCACAATTAACATGCACGCTTACGTCTTATCTGTGCAACATATCCAGGGTCAAGGGTCATGTGGATCTGTTTTTTCTTTTTCTCTGAATAAAGCAGCATAGATTCTTGCTGTGTTTCTTTAGAATGTCAGAAAAGAATAGTTTGGAGTGCAGAGACCGTGTTGAGTGTTTGTGGTTGGAAACAGGGGACCGGCAGGAGGGAAACATGTGAGCTCTAAAAGCTCCAGGTACAAATATTGTACTGACAGCAATCTCAATCCATCCAGAGACAAAGTGAAACCAATTTCTCTCAGATGACCTTGTGCAGGTCTGCTGACCACCAGAACCCACTGGCTCACTGCTCCTGTCAGTCAGTCGGTGCAAAAGAGGACAGGAGAGTCACCCAGCAGGTGAGTGAATGAAGAGGCAGGGAATCCTCTGGATTAATCATCACTGAGCTCCTGATCGAGCCATTAGGAGTAATTAACACAGCAGCAGTGTGCGCTACCCTGAGTGTGTGCGTGCGTGCGTGTGTGTATGACTCTTACATTTGTAAGCTGTTGATTTAAAAAAAATAAATAAATAAAATGAAAAAAAATATAAATATATTTGTGCGTTCTGTCGCAGTGATGAGCTCCTTTCTCTCCATGTGTTCCTGTTGGCAGGAAACACTGAACATCTGCCTTCACGAGTCCTCTCCTCACTTTAGCTGTGGCTGCACATAAACAAAGAAAACCCTCAATGGGCCAGTGATGGAGCTGCAAACAAGCTGAATCGGGTGTGATGATGAAAAACGTGCACGGAACAGCACGCGTTCAGGAGATGCTTATCTCCATACGCCCCTTTTTCCTCTCAGGCCTGAGGCTGTTTTTTTTTTTTTTTCTTTTTTTTTTAAACTACCCGATCCTCCCTCCTCCATATCTAATGCCATGTTTACTGCTCAATACTCCACATGCAGCATGAAATCATGTGGGATCATGTCAAGGTGCATCTCCATCGGATGCAGCCGCCGCCTCACGGAGGAGAATCAAGCCCAGCCTGGAGGCGCACACGCCGGCAGCGACCTGCGGGTACACCCCCTCCAACAGCAACCCGATAACCGAGTCTGCACCCACCTGTGATGTCCTTGTTCACGCTCACGAAACCAAAAGCAGTGATCTCTTTAGTGGCCATGTCTGCTGCTCTCCTCCCCCTCTCTCTCTTTTACAAACGGACGAACACGATGGTTCCTCTCCCAGACATTCCTGCAGAGCATCCGATGCGCTTCCTGGAAGAAACCCTGTGGATGCTGGGAGGCTGGATGGCAGCGACAGGAGCAGGGAGGGGAGGGAGGGTCAGAGAGATGGAGGCAGGGAGGAGGAGGAGGAGGAGGAGTAGGCGGGTACCACTGAGGGAGAATGAGCCAGATGTGGTTACCTGTGAAAGCACGAGAGCACGAAGGTTTTCATTTCAAAATAGTCATTGTTCTCTTTAAAAGTTGGTGAGAGAATGGGACTAATCCACAGTTTACTACAGAAATGTCAGTGTCAGCTCCCTCTCATTCTCTCGAACCAGAATATTCTTCACTTGGACTTCAACTTGTCATGAAGCAGGTTCACATCACATCCTTCCACACTCTGCCTCTTGTTGACATGGTTGATCCTGTCTTGATACTGTCTTAACTTACTGAAGTTAACGTGTCATATGTGAGATTAACAGTGCTTCAATTGCTAGAGTCAACCGAGCAAACCAGTACAGGTTCACCCAGTTTCGTTTATGATTTGTATGAAGCCATTAAAGCAGACGTCATTTTGCTACTTACGTATGAATTCTTATGCTTCATTCCAGCACAGTCAAAAACACATCCCACATACTGAACGTGACAGATGACCAGGGTTCAGAGGTGGATGCCGGACCTTCCAGAACAAGCAGCATACAAGGACTTGTGTTTGGTTGTTTGGTTACTAAAATGACAGGTTTTACTCATTTTATTTTACTGATACTGTAATAGATCTGTCGGTGAACTCTGGTGGTGAACTCTCAGGAACCTCCTGTCCTACAGGTGTTACTCACCTGTTCCTACACACCTGATTCCAATCAGCAGTTTGTTATCAATGATTGATCATGTCAATCAGGTGTGGAGGGGCAGGAGCACACGGTTGTTTAATAAAATGAATAATGAATGAATAAATCTAATTTGCAGTGATCAGTTTGGTGTTTTGTGGTCATTTAACCTACAAAACATTTCAGTGTTTTAACATAACATTCAGCATGAGTAACATTACTTTAGTGTTGGCGTTAACACTATAAATGAGTTTACGTTAAAAACAACTCAGGTTAAGAGTTGCTTTTCACTTTGCAGGGATTTGTATTTTAACCCCCAAAGTTTAGATTTAGCTTGTAAAAAGGGTTAAAAGATAAACTCCCAGAAAAGAGTAGCTGGAAGTCTGACCTACAGTGTCCTCAATGGTCTCAAATGTACTTTGAGACGTGTACTAAAATTCAAGAATTTATTCCACAAATTTCTCTGTATTCGCTTAGAAATAAATTGCTCCACAAGAGAAAATAACAATCAGTGTTAGCATGCGGTGCTGATCAGAGAGAAAGATTGAGGGAACGGACACCTGCTGCTACTCACTGGCATGAAGGGATGGTAGGAACTAATAGTTTGAGATCAACACCTGAAATTCATTGACACACATGCAGAGATTTTTTCGCAGTGAAGGAATGTTGGAAAAGCCTGGAAAATGATGTCAACCGATGTTCATTCATATTTGTAGATCTTCACCGCTCCGTTCTATGTCTGACGGCTCCGCCTGCATGGTTCACAGAGGAAGGAAATGTCTCCACCAAGATGACCATCTCTGTCTGCCCTCAAACCGGACCGGTCAGGCTGCCCTCTTAGGTGATTTTAAATCATATTACATATCAACAATAACTATTTCTGTTGTTGTTTTAAAGGACCACGGACGGGACGAGTGTGTTTGTGCATTCAAGTCTGTACAGGATGAATGTGATCCTAATCTTTTCACTGATAGGTGAGTATCCCAGCCTCACAAGCTCATGCCGCTGTTCCTTTGCTGTTAAATGGCTGTGGCAGACTTTTCATCTTTTCTTTACTGGCAGGCCAAAGGTGTCTAAGTACTTTAAAAAGCATTCACATTGGGCTGACGTGCCTTCCCCTTATTTGATGCAGTGTTGTAAATTTCCCGGGCTCTGGCCTGCAGCTGGACGTCTCAGACAGAAATGTACATTTTTCCGGCCAGGATCTGAAATGAATTGATAGAAATGGTTTGGAGAGAGGCACAAAAATTCATTTTTTTTGCAGTCGTAAGTTCTAAATGTGTGGTGGCAACTTGTATGTGTTTCCAGTCTGACAGGAAAATGGATGTACATTCCTCCTGTTCCCATGGGGATGATAACCGTCGAACAGTGTCATTAAGGAGGAGGAAGCTCTCTGTCACGCTGTTTGTCAGAACTCTGTGCCTAAATGTGGCTTTGGAGGTCCATTTTCCATTTCACGGCAAAGACCTTTCAGTTCATGTTTACACGCTGAAGTTAGATGAGTTAAATCCATCTGCTCCAATTGTGTTTTAATCTTATATTGCCTCGGTTATATAACGAAAAAATCAGCAATGGACAACTGAGTGCTTGCTGCGCTGCCATGTGGCAAAAACCCATCTGACCTGCCTGTGGAGTTAATGTTAATACATTTTACTCTTGATTGGCAGAGCAGATTGGAGACTCAACGTACTGCACCCAAAATACCAACAGAGCAGCAGGCACAAATGGCAAAATGAGGGCAGGAGAGGAGTGTGTTTGCAGTGTGTAAAATACACGTTGTCTACTGCAGGCATGGCAGCGTTTGCGGTCCAAGATTCCACTTGTGAAGGTAATCCCCATAAACACACACACTATTCAAGGATGTTTTGCACAGGCACACACACACACACACACAAAAATGAGTTTCTGACGTCCTGCAGAGCTTTCAAAGGTCAGTGTGTCTGTGTGGCCTCCGGGGTCAAACATCTACCTCGGTGAGAGTGTGTTGCTGCAGTGTTCAGTGGAGTCAAACTCCAGTTCTGTGTGGAGTTACCGGTGGTTCAGACAGATGACACACACTGCTCAGACCTCCAACCCCAGGCACGCACTCGCTGGGGACAACTACTCCATCACCGCGGTAACAAGGGAGGATGCAGGCAGTTATTGGTGCCAAGCTGAGGATGGGAACACCACCATGTTGTTCCTTAGTCCTCCAACTGCACTGACAGTGTCTGGTGAGTAGCAGCAGCAGCAGCTGTCACTACAACATCAATAACATGCCATCAGGTTCCTCCTACATGCAGACAACATGGGTGAAAGAGCATTTTTTGTGTCTGAGGATAAAAGACAGAGCACCAACTAATTTAATATTACCATGACCGCACAGATCGCATGATGATAAACTAGGTCACTGGTTAACAATAACACTATGATGTAACAGTTAATGTGATGTTATTACTGGCAATATCACCCACATCCCTTTCTGCTGGCTAATTAGTTATTAGTTATTAAAACAACCTGCATTCTGGAGCTTTTAGTGGCATTATTATTTTTCTCTCATTGTTCTCCAATGCCATCCTTTCTGTGCATCCCTCCCTCCCAGAGCGGCTTCCTCCCTCGCTGACTTTGACTCCCAGCACCAGACAGATCTTCAGAGGGGAGCGTTTCACTGTGCAGTGTCCTGAGTCCCATTCCAACTCCTCAGGCTGGATGCTGAGACATTTCCCTCAGGAACACGGAGCGAGGACCAGGCATGCGAATTCTGCACTAGAGGGCGCTGATAGACCAGCAGGGATGTGGGTGTTCACTGCTGTCAGCAGCCACAGTGGGCTCTACTGGTGTGAGGCCGCTGAGGGACGCAGTACCGCAGTCAACATCACAGTAAGCTGTAAGTAAGTCTTAATTAAATGATTAAATGAAACAAACAGCTGCCGGTCAGCAGTTTATGACACCATTGAGGGATGTATCTGAAACATGACTCATCACATCATCATCATCATCATCATCATCATCATCATCATACTAGACTGATATCTCTGTCCCACAGATGGTACCATCATCATAAATACTCCGGCCTTCGCTGTGTCTGAGGGGGATGAGGTGGTCTTGTCCTGTCAGTACTCAGGGGGCAACCACACCACAACAACCTTCTTCAAAGACGGAGCACAAATCATCACCCACCGCTCGTTCAGTTCAGAGATGGGAGCACAGATGAAAATTGAGAACGTGACAAAGGCGGACGAAGGCTTCTACAAGTGTGTGTCCCAGGACGGACAGACGCAGAGCCCAGAGAGCTGGTTATCAGTCAGAGGTAAGGTGTAATATGATCATCCTGCTTCGGTTTTTAGTTTTCAACTCGGTCATGAGCAGCACTGAAGCATTCAGATATATATTTTAGGCAATTCAAGACCCACAGATGGATCAGCTGCCTCCTCTCAGGGTAAAGTCATGATTTATTGGATGAAGAGCATCACATTATATACCTGTATATCAAATAACAAACGTGATCTGTCTACACCAGGTTCCTGGAAGTGGATAGCAGTTTTATGTGGGATTGTGCTGCTGTTCCTTATTTCTTCAACTGTTTGGCTTGTTCGTCACCTCAGGTCAGCAAATATAAAGTATACAATAAAATAAAAACAGCCCTTATTGTCACTTTTGGTTACCCAGAGAAGAAATGGGTCACTGATTGTTGTATTTTTTGAAGGTACAACATGTTTTGCAAACGTAACGGCTGGACGCTTTCCAAGGAGGAACCACAAACAGCAGAGCTTCCAGCAACCAAGCAGGATGTGACAGAAGTGCAGTGGGACCTGTCCTGGATGGAGATGTCCAATCTGCTGGATAAGCAGCAATATCCTGGCACATGAAAGGATCCAAGAACCTGTAGTGTCGGGAGAAAAGAAACCAAAAGCAGCAGAGGATTGTGCACACTGCCTGAAACAAAAACTCCTTTTCTATTAGATATCAGGAAATAACCAGTATCACTGCATTTACCCAACGTTCAACCTGGCTTTGCCGTTTTTTAATATCTCTCTATCTCTCTAGGCAGCAGACAAAACAAGCACTCTGAAATAGAGTCAGAGTCGAAGTATTGTTGCTCGTTTGGATCATCCGACAGCTTCTGGATACACATGACAATAATCCAGACAGGCTATTGTTTGAAAGCCTAGAAACGATTACAAATAATGGGATGGGAAATGTATTTTCATATGAGAATCCCCTGAACTTTCTATGACAAAACACTGGATGATCAGTGAAGCTCTGTTCTCAGAATAACTGACACATCTTTTAACGTACTGTATCGTCTTTCCACGCCAGTAAATACATGCATATGCATATATGGATATATAGCCGACCTGTGGTAATGGGTTTAATCTCTTCTGAAGAGTAATTAGTCTCAGTGTTCCAGTGTGAATCACAGATACTAGTTATACACTATTAGTTACAGTTCATACACTGTGAATATGTATTATTTGCAGATAGATGCTGTCATTCTTTGGTTTCAGTCAATTGTTACTGTCAGGGAATTTGTAAGTTATCATCTGTGTCAATCACTGTGTTCGGATGACTTCCACGTTCTGATGACTTTAACATGCCACATAAATTGCTTAAACATGCTATCAGCAACCTCTGTACATCTGTGTCAATACTCATCTTTGTCAGCAACTGCTCATCATCTCTGTCCACATGTTTTGCAGACTTATTATCTTGTCGCCCTTTACCCTGCATACTGTGTAAGCACCCATTGAATGAATAAAAAGACACCTTCGCGGGAGGAAGCTTCAGAGTTTCTCTGAGACAGCCCTGAGCTGTGTTAGACCGACTCTCCTTCCGCGGAAGCTCAAGTATACTTAAAGTCCTGTCTCTTGTGTGGTTCTTTATTAAGTGTCATAGAGGGAAGTAAACCCTGACAGTTACCACTCATCTCCTCCACCTTTCCAGCCAGCTCCCTGCATGCTGTTGTTTGATTTTAGTCTTTTGTTCAATTAGCATTTGGCTCCCCTTTGTGTTTGTCTTTTCTGTTTGTGTTTCTGTTTCGAGTGTCTTTGGGATGAATAAAAGATTTCGGGTCAGTTTTGGTTCCTGCTTTGAGCCTTGTAATCACAACCTGTTTTCTCCCCATGCTGACATGACAGTTTGCTGGAATAACTGATGATCAGCGTATCTGTGTCTGTATTTTCAGTCGAAGCCTGTGTTTCAGTTTTACGTCACATCGTTAAAACCTCCACAACCTCATATCACATACACATAGCTGATATGCTCTGGTACCTCTCTGGTATTCTGTAATGGTTTGCATGTCACATGTATCATGAGTTTAAAAATCAATAGGGTACATTACAAAGCATGCAGCCGGGGCTTAAACAATGCGCCTTTAGTTTGTCAGCAGGTTCATTTCAACACCGGACATCACCACAAAACAAACTCTGAACACCATGCGTCTTCTCCAGTGTGTTTTGTTTGCTTTCTTTGTCTCAAACAAACTCAAGGAAACTCAAACGATCGGCTTGTGCAATGTGGTAAAACCTGTGAGGCAGCTTCAGTGTTGTGGATTGTGTGTTCAACTGAAGCACAGTCCTCACATCCGCTTCAGACGTCTATGACCCTTGCAGAGACTGATGGCTGTGATGGAAAAGCTCTAGCAGGGACAAAAACAAAAATGGAACACAACCGAGGTGAGTTCATCACTTTTTAACTGCAATGAAAGTAACTTGTTGTATGAGGTTGATGCATTTATAGAAAAACACAAAACACTGGGAACTCTGTATTGAAATACATCAATACCTAAGAGTTAATGATCTGTATGTGTGGAGGATATTTGTAATGGAAAATGGCAGCATTTTTATTCACACTTGTCTATCTAAATGAAACTCAAAACACTTTACATTGTTGGATTATTTACACTCTTTACTTGCACTTCATCATGTTTTAGATTCATCATTTGTTCCCCATCAAGTATTGTTTCATGTACTGCATATATATAGTACCCACCAGCACATAAAGAGGATACATGTACAAATGTGACCTGCATTGTCTGGACCCAAACCCATGCACGTCAGCAAGTCAGTCATTTCTGCACTAATACCACAACACTCTGCAGACAATGCAAGTTCCAACCTGTCATATTCAAATGTCACACCCATTCTGGTAAGAACAGAACCTCCTTCGGAGAAGAACTCAAAAATGAAATCCAATCATTTCCTTCTCTTCAGTTTCACACTGCGACGATTGAAAACTCTACATACACACACACACACACACACACCACAACACACCTGTTGTTTTTGTGCGAGTCAATAAACCAACAAAGCACAGAGAAGACCCGTCACATCATTGGGATGGATATGAGACGACACATTTGCTCTTCAGTTATTTATGTCACAAAAGTACAGTATATTTACAACAGCACCACAAGTAAACTGAAATACAGGAAAACAAGACACGAAGAAAAAAAATGTTTTTGTTATTTTTACATGACAAAAGATGAGTCAGTGAGATGATGAGTCAGTTTCTTTCCATTTGTGGGAAACGGCGTCATTCTAAAAATATTTTATTGTTAAGTTTCGTTTGACATGACTGTGAATTATAATGTTAAAAATAACCCAGTTGTAATCGAAGAGGAAAACACGGCAGCCAGGGAATTCCATTTCTGGGTCATTCATCTGAGCTGGGCAGACGCATCTGGTTTGCACTGTCACCTCAGCAGAAAAAAACCCATAAGTGATGTTCTGTCATGATAAATTCAGATCAGTTTCATCATTGCATTAATATGTTGTTACATATGTCCAAACATTTTGGATTTTTGGATGGAACTTGATTGATATGACCAACCATTATTTGCTTTGTCTTACAGAGGCTGAAGAGGGCATGCGCCTCCTCTTGATTGGTGGGAGATGGGGTGGTAAAAGCTCCTCTGGCAACACGATCCTGAGAAACGAAAAGTTTGAGTTTGGCCGAACGCGAACATTTCAGTCTGAAGTGAGACATGGAACGGTCCAAGGCAGGAAACTCACTGTGGTCGATTCTCCAGGCTGGAACAGCTTCCTCTCCCTCAGCGAAATCCCAGAAAGAGACAAACAAACATTCAAGCTGAACGTAGCCAAGTGTCCACCTGGACCATGTGCTTTTCTTCTTGTCATACCCATAGATATTGCTTTCTCTGTGGAACAGAAGAGGACTTTGGCAGAGCACATGAAGCTCCTGGGGGAACGTGCTTGGAGATACAGCCTGGTGCTGTTCACCTGCGGGGATTACCTCCAGGGGAGGAGCATCGAGGAGCACATCGAGAGGGAAGGAGACCCACTCAAGTGGTTGGTAGAGAGGTGCGGGAACAGGTACCACGTGTTTGATAACAAGGATAAAAACAACGCAGCTCAGGTCACACTGCTGCTGGAGAAGATTGATGAGCTGATACGGCAAAACCAAGGTGGTCACTATGAGTTAGATGAACAGATGTTACACACCATTCAAGTGAAGCAACAGGAAGTGGCCCAGAGGGCAAAGGAAAGACGGACGAGAGCTGAGGAACAATTCAGGATCATTCAACCAGGTGATCATTTTTCATAATGAGACAAGAACAGATGAGTTCATAATGAAATCAGATCATTAACTTGTCTCTTCATGAACATTTGCTAATTTTATTACATTACATCTGAACCAACTACAGAGTGTATTCATGAGTTCAGGTTCAACATCCTAAAATGTTAGATGAGGTTTCTAACTAACAATGTTGTGTTTTGCCCAGCACGAGAGGACGTGAAACCCATCCAGACACTTCAGATGATTCTTTTGGGAAGCCGAGGTGCTGGTAAAACCTCCTTAAGAAACACCATCTTAGGAATTAAGGAGGAGGAGGTTGGGAAGAGGACAGTCCACTCAGTGGGCCGGCGGAGTTTTGTGGGTCAAACTGAAATAACCCTCGTAGACACACCTGGTTGGTGGAAAGGTTTCACCGAACATGACACTCCTGAGGCGATCAAAGAGGAAGTGAAGCGCAGTGTGTTCCTGTGCCCCCCTGGACCCCACGTCTTCATACTGGTGATAGATGCAGATGCATCCTTCAGCGCCAAAAACTCGGATGCAGTAAAAACACACATGGAGCTTCTTGGGGAAGATGTGTGGCGACGCACCATTGTAGTTTTCACCAGAGGAGATTGGCTGGGAACGGCCCACACGATAGAGGAGTTCATTGAAGGGGAGGGAGAGGCTTTGCAGTCTCTGGTGGAACAATGTGGTAATCGCTATCACATCATCGATAACAAGAATTCAGATAGGGGCACTCAAGTCGCAGAGTTGATGGAGAAGATCACGTGGACTGTCGCTGAAAATGACTGGGAGCATTTTGTGCCGGATGAGCAGATATTTTTAGACATAGAGGAAAAAAGAAGAAGAGTGGAAGAGAGAGCCAGACAGAGGCAACATCGAGTCAGCACCTTTAGAAAATCCTTCAGAGGTAAAATACCACAATCCTACTCCAGAGCAGAAGTTTGAAGAACTCTGAGGGTTATGTGGTCTTGAAGTTAGAATAAATTAATATTCATTGAAAACATGGCAATAGTGTTCAAACAGACAATACTGTTAATACTGTTGGGCAATTTTAGCTCATGACATATTTGGTCATGTACTTTTTTTTCCTTCACAGGTTCCAGAAACACTTTGACGGAGCTCAGGATTCTTTTGCTCGGTCAAAAGACAGTTGGCAAAAGTGCAACAGGAAATAGCATCCTGCAGAAAAAAGTGTTCGCCACCTGTGAGAATGAGCAGTGTCAGGAGGAGAAGGCCGTCGTCGCTGACCGACTGGTCCAAGTCATTGACACTCCAGGCTGGTGGAAGGAGTCCTCGCGCTGCAACAGAGAGATGGACAAAGAAATAGTCCGGGGGCTGGACTTCTGCCCTTCAGGCGTTCATGTTGTTCTTCTGGTTGTTCCCTTAGATCTGACGTTCAGAGAAGCTCATCGAGCTGCATTGGAGGAACATCTGAACCTCTTTGATGCCAGTGTCTGGAAGCACACCATGGTTCTGTTTACATATGTAGACAGACTAGTGGGTAGATCCATCGAGGAACACATTGAGAGGGAACATGATGCTCTACACTGGTTGGTCGACAAGTGTGAAAACAAATATCACGGCCTGAGCAACATCAAAAAAGATATGGGTCAGATTACTGAGCTGATTGAGAAGATAGAGGAAACGGTGGCAGGAAACGATGGCCGTCTCTTCTGTCCTGATACACGAGATGTCCAACGGAGACTTGATGAGAAGTTCAGAGAAAAAGAGCTCAAGACTTTACTGAAGCAATGTGTGGATCGGGCGTACAGGCAGAGAGAGCTGCAGCTGCTGACGGGCTTAAAAAACAGACTGCTTGAGCTTCACGCCGATATCAGTGGGAGCTCCACAAGCACAAGGCCAAAGTTAAAGAGTGAGTATGACATGTGATGTGAGTAGAATCGCTGTTATCTTTATTATAAAATGAACATTTTAACATTTGATATCATGTTTATTTTGTTGTTTTATTTGTTGGTGTTGCTTTTAATCACTTGTTAGTTGGTGAAATGCCCAAACCCAAAGTCAAAGGCATTGGTCAAAGGAGGAAGGATGGCAAGGAGAAGAAGGAAAGCATAGAAGCAAAACTTCTCCAGGAAACTGAAAAGCTGGATAAGGATATTCTGAGAGCAACAGATCTTCTCAGGGGGAGCATGGACTTCCTGCTTCCTACATGTATGTAATATTGTGATTTATTCCACGAAGTTAATTTCACTTCACATTTCATATCTGGGCTTCAGCTCATACCATTAACCTTCGTTACATTTGTGTTTTCAATGTAAACCACTTATGTTAACCACTTTGAGTAGCTTTTGTGCCAGAAATGTCTTACACTAACACCACTGCTTTCACTTACAGTGAGTGGAGACACCCCGTACACCACTATTGTGTCAAACACGTCTTTGTTGGATGAGCAAACGTCAAAAAGCAACCATGAGAAAATCATGAGGTGGCTGTCGAAACTACAGGTCGGCACAGATGATGAGGATCCATTGACCATCAACTTTTCTGAGACGTCAGGATACAGATCTGTGCTACCACAAGGCGATGTTCCAGAGTGAATTGCAGTGTTGTATATTTATATGGACCAGCACACAATTTCAACTCTGAATGTGTGCAATATACTAAGTAATAAAACTGACGATTGTGGAAGAATCAACACCGCACACTAATAAGAGGATGTTCATGAAATGAAGCACAAAGATCTGGGAGTCAAATCCATGTACATTGAAATTTAGTTTTAAGTTCTTGGTTTTAGTAAAGCACTGTTGCAAGTTAAATATTATTTGCTTTTCTATATTTTCTCATAAGATAGAAGATTAGCTGATACCAAAGTCCAACAAAAAATGAGTGGATATAAATTATCAATAAAACAGTTAATTCAGTGACATAGACTTACTAGATGTTTCTTCCTCTTCTGCTTGAGCAAAATCAAATTATTCTTTTAAATATATCATTACCAATGTAATGCTTTTATTTCAGAATTACCAGATGAATTGCTAACTCCTCTTCAGGAAAATAAAATCAATGAAAAATTTGGAGTGAGTTCATTTAATTTTGTTTTACATCAGAAAAAAGTAGCCTTTTTTTCATGAGGAAAACATGAAACAAAACTATAATAAATTTCATAAACAATATTACATCTTTGACCCACATGATGGAACAAAAACCCACAGAAGTGGCAAAACACTGACATATCTGGGGTGACTAACGTGAAGGATACACATTCATACATTATAAACATTAATATGTGCACAAGTATTCAAATGCCTCTACGAATCTCTCAACATGTAACATTTTAACCGTGGACAGCTCAATAATTCTGTCCAGTCCACTAGAGAGCAGCAAAATACCGCGAGCAAGAAGACGCTCTTCGTGACGTCATTTTTATGAGACGGAAGTGAACAAATTGTAGTCATTTTAGTGACATGACGAGTCAAATATCATCCTGAAATTCACAGAGCAAACCAAGCAACCAAATAGGTATGTGTATATAGAAATGGGCATTGCTCTTTTCAGTGTATGTATTTTTAATGTAGAAATATTTGTGTATAGGTTTTACTGAGGTGCATGAGACCTGTGTTTGTTTACTTGTAACAGAGCTAATTAGCAGGCTAGCGTCCATCTCATTCACTCATCCAATGTTTTCTGAGGTCGGGGAGCGACAGGACTGTTTCCACGTTAGAGTCAATCAGTCTGTATTTTGTCTGTGTGGACGTTACTCAGGCCTGACCTTCAACGACAGCCTCTCTTTGCCTTCATTCACAGATTTCTGGGGAAGCGTTCACCATTGATATAACGTTAATATGGTAAGATACGCCACTGTCTTCTATCTATGACATAGACATATTCACAGTGAGCCTGTGCGAAGTTTTCAATTCACTAACAGAATGAACTGCACCTTCTGTTCTCTTTGCTTTTGACAGCACGGTCGAGTGAAAATTAAATCCACAGCCCAGCAGGAGGAGGAGAAAAGAAAGGAGCGGGAGAAAAAACTCAAGATATATGTGGCAGCAAGAGATGCCTGCTTTTCAAAGGTCCCTGAGAGACTCTCACCAGACATTTAAATGTTAACACAAGTAATGTGAAAAGAGCCACAGAAACCATAATTTGAATCTGTCCCTTTGTGTGATGGCTTCACGTGTTCCTGTGTTACAGAGGAAGGACGGTATCTGGGATGAGGAAGCGCTTCATTTGACGCAGCAGCTGCTATCATCTAATCCTGACTTTGCAACTCTCTGGAACTACAGAAGAGAGATCCTAATGCACCTGGAGACAGTGAAGTGAGATCACACTTATTGTGTCCTTTTGTATATTGACAACACTTGTGAACAGTAAGTCATCCAGAGGTGTGACAGGAGAGGTACAAGCTGTGTTTCTCTGTATCCTCTTTTTGCTGCAGACAAAAAGACGACGTGCAAAAGATTTACGAGGCCGAGCTGTTGTTCCTAGAGTCTTGTTTGAAGGTGAACCCTAAGTCCTACGGCAGCTGGCACCATCGAAGTTGGGTCTCAGTGCGTTTGCCTCGACTGGACTGGACCAGAGAGCTGAGTCTGTGTGACCGTTGCCTCAGCCTGGATGATCGTAACTGTGAGTGGTGGAGCAGAAAACTGATGTTCACTGAAGTTGATCCTCACAAACATTCATCAATGTCTCACTTTGTATTTTCTTATCTCCATCAGTTCATTGCTGGGATTATCGCAGGATGGTCGTGAAGATGTCCGGTGTGCCTGTAGATCAGGAGCTGCAGTTTACCGATCGTCTCATCGGCTCCAACTTTTCCAACTACTCCAGTTGGCATTACCGCAGCACCTTACTGCCATTGCTCCACCCAGAGTCTCCTGACCCTCCCTCGCCGTGCCTCGAGCTGCCTCGGACCTCCTCTCCAACTTCTCCACAAACTCACTGCCATCGCGTCTGTGAAGAGCAGCTGCTGAAAGGTAAATTCATCATCCAGGTTGTCACGTCAGCAGTGTTCAAAAGCAACCAATAGGGGGCAGGCTGAGACTAATTACCTATTATCCTTCTTTTTTTTTTTTCTGATCCCATTTACATGAAACATTAACTGTCTTTGTTTTTCCAGAATATGAGCTTGTACAAAATGCTTTCTTCACCGACCCCAATGACCAGAGTGCTTGGTTCTACTATCGTTGGCTGCTGGGCAGAGGTGTGTGTGTGCACGCAATAGTAGTGTCTCTCTGCACGCACCTATTTCTTCCCTTTGCTGCCATTTCTATTGAAACACAAGGGACAGGTAACGTCTGTCTTTGTCACAGCGGAACGTGAAGAGATGATCAGCTGTGTGTATGTCAGTCGGGATGACGAGAGAGTGGCTGTGGCCTTCTCTCGGCCTGTCAATGTGAGTATGCGTAAAATAGTGAATCTCACTTATTTCCAGTATCGTTTTGTTGGAGGTAACCTGCGCTGGTTGTCTCTGTTTAGGCGCAGTCTGGTGGCCTGCTGCTGGTGCTCGATGGTCAGCCCCAGAGAGTAGAGTGGAGGAGTGTCCACCCACGGTTTAAGTATAGTCCAGTCTGGGTATCCTTTTGTTTTGTGACAAACAGACGCTGGCTAAGACATGAATGCAGATTGTAGCTGCTGAGACCGGAAACCGGTTTAACAATCTGCTCTCATCATTCCTCGTGTTCCACACACTGATAACACAGACTGTGACAAGAGGCTTGACCACAGAACCTGAGACGGTATCTTGGAATGGTTTGTTAGCTCCATGACAGAAACACCTTTTTAAAGGTCAGGTGAAGGCTGCACTTAGGTAATCCCTGTTATCCTCTATTTCTAACCGCTCCTGACCTGGAAAGAAAACATCATGAGTTGTGGAGACGGCGTGAAGGTGAACGCTGATCGTCAAATCTCTGACTGCAGATATGACTTGTTATGTGCATGGAGGTGTGTGTTTGTTTTCATGCTGTGTTTCTGCCGTCAGTCATGTCAAACATGTCTATCGTAATGGTTCCAGGCACAAAATGGAAAATTGTAATTCTGGTTTCATTCTGGGAAAAGATAGTAGGTACATTTTCAGCCTGGTAAGTCATTTATTTTTTCCTGACAAGTCAAAATCAAATTCTCAGTCTGTGGAGTCTTGGTGCTGTGACTTCTAGGTGGCCAGTTCTATCGTCTTAAGGGTTTCTTAACACTGAATCAGATCTGTGATCTTCCTCCTGGAACAATCAGCGACATCGCAAATGAACACAATCTGACTGTGCACTGGTCTGAAAAACACACTCACAGAGACTGCGCTCTGTACACAGGTGATCCACGTGGGCCCACCTTCTGTTTGGGGCTGATCTACACATCTGTGCCTTCTCACAACTTTCATGCTCTCTGTTTCCCCACAGGTCGAACTGAGAGCTGGTGCCGTGACTCTGCAACTGATCAGGAACTTTTTAGGTACTGACACAAATGGTCGCGTGTCCCATAGCTGTGATTGTGTTCCCGGACTAAAGAGTGGCGTGTGTTCTTTCACCGCAGGAGTGAACTCTCTGTGGAAAAGACCTCCGTGTTGCAGTCAGAGCTACAATCATGTAACCAACTACAGGAGCTGGAGCCGCTCAATAAGTGTAGGTGCTTTTCATTTCATCGAAACCACGTGTCAAGAGCCGAGGAACTGAGTGGTTCAGTTGTTAACGGCCCAGAGTGAAGTTTGCCTGTGATGACAGAACGAGTCATGTTGTCCCGGCAGGGTGCTTGCTCACTATTATCCTCCTGATGAGGGCGCTAGACCCCCTGGGATATGAAAAGGAGACACTTGCTCATTTCCAAACCCTCAGAGTGAGTACTAACCATTTACAGTTAATTACCATGGACGGAACCAGCTGTAGATGTTCTTCTGAGCACCTGTCTCCTTCAGGGGGTGGATTCCATGCGTTCTGCCTATTACAGTGACCTCTGCAGCAAGTTTATGATCGAAAACACTGTTCTGAAAATGGAGTATGCCGAAGTGCGTGTCTTCAGTATTTCTGACAAGGTGTGTTGTAGATAATGACATGCAGTGTTGTTCAGTCCTGTCCTGGAGTGTCAGTGGGAGTCTCATCTCTGGTTCTTGTCCAACAGAACCTGACCACTTTGTGCCACCTGGACCAGCTGTTGTTGATCACCCACATCAATCTGTCCTGTAACCAGCTGCAGCGTTTTCCTCCTCAGTTCGCCATGTTGCAGTGCCTGGAGGTGACACAAGATGCAAATACATTTCCAGATTTATCATCGTAGAGGATTTTTAGATTAACCGTTGGTTCCTCACACTTGCAGGTCTTGGAGGCTGATAACAACTGTATAGAAAACCTGGAGGGTATATATCACCTGCCCAAACTGGAGGAAGTCCTTTTGAGGAATAACAGTATCCTTAACACCACCCCGTCACCTCTTAGCACAGAAAAAAAAAAAAAAGAAAATCATCGAAACAAGTATTTTTTACAGCAATATAATCCAAACATTTGAAACATTGATATATTTTAGATGTATTAAACATAAACTGAAATAGTCAAAAATCCTTTATCTTAAATGTGAGTTGTTTTTTTTCCAAACTACATAAATTCGTGGTTTATTCAAAACTGACACAAAATAATTTGAGATAGTTTTTTTTGTTGTTTTTTGTTCACATATAATACATAGAGAAAATACACAGGTTTACTGAAGTTTTCCATCATGTTTTAATTTTTTGAGATGCATCTGGACAGATAATTCATCACTGCAATCCTCTCCTCCTTCACGCACCGCTTGCTCTGCTTCCGTCAGGAATTAATGAGATTTGTAAGTGAGGGCCCTTTGTAATAACTGCCTACCTGTTTGATCGGTATCTGTATGAACTAGAGTACCATTTGACCTGTGTACTGAAGGTGATACCGATACTCATTCGTTAACTATAAAACCCAGAAATATCTACTGTGGCTGATCTTCAGCCACTGGCCTCCTGCCCAAAGCTGAAACGCCTTGATCTTCGTGGCAACCCTGTCACTCAGATCGCCAACATGGAGTCAGAGTTGGCCGAGCTGCTCCCCTCAGTCACAGACCTCCTGCTCTGATCCAACGGAGGAGGCGCCACCACCGCTGTGCCGTCACTCAGTTGTCGTTCTCGGGCCGGTTGTTTTCTGGAATGTGTTGTCTTGTGGCTCTGTTCCACTTGTTTGTCAGAATATCAATCACACTGATGTCTGAGCTGTGCATTTGTCAAAAGCCCCCCCGTCACGCCATCAAGGAAACGTCTAGATTTGTGTGTATGCGTAATGAGCTAATGTTGAAGTGTGTGTATGGATGTTTCATAAAGAAGAGACCCAGTTGCATGCAGGAATCATGATAACAGAGGAAATATATAGTCTATGACTGGTGTATCACAATGACGGTTTATGTTTTATAAGCGATGAGAAGGACATGGCTTAACTATCATAGTCAACACTTTTTTTAAACGGTTGTGTAAAGCATTTACTATATGACAGAAAACTGTTGCACAGTGAGTCACAGATCCAGTCATAAATCACCACAGATTGTGTCACTGACTTCCAAAATGCTTGTGTGTTTTTTGGAAAAT